>JARBDR010000828.1:0-40593 GCA_029721355.1 Tegillarca granosa | reverse complement strand
GATTGTCGCCCTTGCACCATTACGTTTAATAACGATTTTCTAAGGTTAGCAGCTTTCTGTCGTTGAATGCCAGTTTTTTTTTTTAATATCTCGCATTAAAATTCAAAATGGTTAAAATTTTACATCTACTGCAAATATTTCCATTTTCATTTTTATCATTTACTTTTTTCATATTTATTTGATATGTTTATGCTTTGGTAAAATAAAGATTAGCCAGCAATTAACTTATTTGAATTTTAAACAAAACCATTAACTCAGAGAATTTAGACAAATTAAATGGCTTGAGGTATAGAATTGCTTTTCATATCCCATCTGTAATCATTCCGTAGCAATCAACTATTTTTTTTTTTTTTTTTTTTTTTTTTGCTAGCAAAGAATAAATCGAAACGCAAGTTTATAAATTTTCGAGTGTTTGTTATATACCTTGTACGATGTGCGCTGTTAGGAACTTTAAAGTGCTAGGTTCACCGACACACTTTGTCGCATATTGATAGAACAAACGAGATTGGACGATTCGAAAATCCCTTTCATACATATGACAGGTTCAGTATAGATAGGAGGCCACAGTGGTAAGACAACTTTGGTTTGTAGAACAAATGCTTTAACAAAATGGCCACCAGCATCAAAACACTTTTTAAAAATTTACTTTTCAATTTAATAAATGATTTTTATCCGTCAGTCAATTTCTTTCAAACAGGAATGGAACGGATTTATGGTTTTTTAATATAACTAGTATTTCATTCATATGGAGGCGGTAAGTTTTGGAATGATGGAGTAAACAGGAGTGCCTGGATAATACTATCGACCTTCGGCAAGCCAAATGACGAACTTCCTTACACTACGATCTGCTCAAGCGAGATTCAAGCCTAGGCAGTAAGAGACAATGTGATCCGTTAGCGCGTGCTTAAGACCACTCGGGTATCGATGGGCCCCCTTTTTGTAGACAAGAACCCTATAAATATGCATACACATGTTGTCATTTGCATCTACTACACGTCAAAAATGGTGATGTTTACACCGGAAGTGATGTTTTTGGTAACGCTTTTCGTCGTGTGCGCAAAAGAATCCAGCATTTGCCTTGTTTTTCAACATGTTACATCACCGGAGTAGCAACAATTGTTCTTTCTACAGAAATATTTTTTGGTAATCGCAGATTTGCGTGACGATTTTCAGGTACTTCAAGTTTATTGTATTTTCTTTGAAAATTTTGCACAATTCACGGTCACAAAACACAGTGACACAAACAGTAATGACACTCATAATAAAATAAATAAAGTTGAAATGCGAAAATACGTTCAAGTCATTTCTCAATGACTCGAACGTAAATTAGCCATGCCAACTTACGTGCCGAAGTGACGTAATCTAGAAAATTATTTTTGATGCACGTCAATTTATCTTGTTTTGAAGTTATCAAAAGCAAAAATTGCATTAAGTTATTCTATCATTTGATTAAGATTTGATAATAAGCATTTAATCTGATTTTCATTCGGGTCATGGTTTGCGAAATACACATCAGATTTAATGTTTTAATCGATAGTTATTATACTGCATCCGGGTAAAAGTCATAAAAAGGTAGGCGTTTTGGTAGAAACACGCCGTAGGCATCGTAAGTTTATCTACTCACCCGCGGTATTATTTATTTATTGAAAATAATATTATGCCATTATTATAATTCTTTTTCAATTAAAACTCAGCGATAGCTGTTAAGTTTATCAGAATATTTATAACCCACTGGTTTTATTAAATGATTAAATGAAGTTTTACATTCTAGTTTTCAAGAGAGAAACAACCAGCTCCATGTGAACTGGAAACAATGATCATATTTGCAGTGTGCTTAGAGCTATTTGTAGGAAACGTGCTTTAACGTGCAACACTTACTATGACAAGAGACATTAGTTTTTAAGGTCTCTTTAGAAAGATCACGTGACTGATTTCTCAATAGTGACTGCTTGGAGAAAATAGCCACTTTCCATTTTCAAGACTTTGCGAGACTCGACCAGGGTGCAACCCCCCTAACTTCCACATATTGAGCGATCGAATATTTTACCAACGGTGCTTGCTACCATAGTGTTATAATTGTATGCATTACTCTAGAAATCTTAATGTAAGAAATCAAAATTACGTGTCATTTGAAATTTAATGGATGTTCTTTATTATTATCTTCATCATTATTATTTATTAATTTATTTATTTTTATTTATTAATTTATTATTTATTTATTTTTTTTTGATTATGTGCATTTATTGAAAACATACTACTATTCATAGGGCCAACAGTTTTTAAGATCTCTTTCGAATAAGTTATTGTCTTTACGAAATACCGAGAGCACTGATTCATCTTGGTCAGACCCGATAAGGGGTTTAAACAATGATCAACCACATACGAATCTACACCGTAATTAACGCTTGCCAATTTAATTTTCAGCAGAAAATTCCGAAGCACTGGTGTTCTCAATGACTATGCATAAACCGCAAATATAAGGGTAGACAGCATCTACAAGCCCGCCTCTAGTGTCAATGTCGAGATAACTCTGCAGGGAAACCCACCAATTTTCCTCATTTCCTATGACGTCACTAATAAATGGAATCAAAAACTCTTGAAATGCGATTGGATATTTGTGGCTTGTGTTCAGGGGCATTTTTTCAACAGTGTATTTTCGCATTTGTTAATATTTCGAAAAGCATTCAAACAGGGACAAAATGGGACAGGAGCATACATTTTTGCTGCCGTTCCTGAAACTAACACAAGCATAGTTATTAGTTAAATCTACATAGGTTCGACCTCAAACTACATGTAATTGTAAAGGCAATCATTCAGTGACTGTTATAACTTTTAACATATAACTGACAGTGTGACCGTTTAGAAAGCGCAGCTTTGATAGGGGTTTTCTCTGTTTTTACTAATTTACAAAACTGTCAAAAGATAAACTTCTGTTCTGGATAGGGCCATAACCATGTCTACAAGTCTTTGTATTAGCATACGATCTAGGTAAAACCGTTCGATGTCTATTGTATCTTTCTATATTTATAACGAAAAGTCCCGAGTACTTTTGAAAGGATTTTTTAAAGTCTCTCGTGATCTCGCGAGATCCCGTGGATGTGACTTGATTCAAGATTCAATATGGAGACTTATTGATTGAAATTTCACGTGAATTTGACACAAAATTTTCAACTCACCAGTATATGATTGTGGTATTGTGGTAAAAGAAATTTCGTAGTTTTATTCGTTCTAAAAACATGTACACGCGTTGTCTATAGAGAAAGCTTCGCTTTCGCGGCCGTCGGCCGCAAAAAAGCTGCGCTTTCTATTAATTTCATAAAGCTTAACATTTACCAAAATCTAATGAGGAGACTGTGCAACATTTTGAGCAATTTAATTCCTAATAGGCAGCTATATTGAAAAGGGAGGTAATAAATAAATTTTAAATAAACAAACCTTCCCTTTGACTAGCCAACAGACTAACAGCTTTCTAGTCCTTTCAGTTCTCGATTATTTGTTTTTATACTTCTAAATTACGTTTGTTGCTTTTGAATTAGACCATTTTTTTAAAAAATTGTTAGCAGCCTTTGACTGACAAGATGAAAAATATTCCAATAAAACTTGAGTTGACAAAGTTTGTATCACTGACTCGGTCTATGTACTGTAAATCACTTTAATTTCGCAGCACTTTTTGTCTCGAATCCATACCAAAACCTATTCACGATAAAGAAATTTTCGCCATATCCCCCCAAAAAACCCCTTATAAAATATGTTTATATTTGTATATATTATGTAACTCATACATGATTTACTTACATACAAATAGAATGAAATAAAATTATATGTAAATAATGTATCCGTGTTAACGTCCAGTTTCTTTGGTAAAAATGCACAGAAAACTTAGAATTAACTTGACCAAAATCACTTTGATTTAAAACTTAGATTAAACTTGACCAAAATTCACTTTAATTTCACGACACTTAATTATTGCGATGTGTTAATTTGTCACCAATATCGCGAAAATAAGGTGCGCGCGAAAGTTAAGTGATTTACAGTATATTTAGTATATTCTCTCTCTCTCTCTCTCTCTCTCTCTCTCTCTCTCTCTCTCTTTTATTAAACAAGGGAGTGGAGTGGAGTCATGGTGTTTTACGCCCCAGTCAAGAACCTTTCACTTATTTCGAGGCGGTCAGTTCTTGGATGGTGGAGGAAACCGGAGTGCCCGGTGAAAACCACCGACCTTCGGCAAGCGAACTGACATATTAAACAAGGGGTGGAATGGAATAAAATTGTTTTACCACAAGTTAAGATTATTGCACATATATCGAGGCAAATAGTTCAAGAATGAAGAAACTGAGTGCCTGGAGAAAACAACAAAACATAAGCAAGTAAACTGACAAATGTTCACACAAAAGCATCTGCTTTAGGGAGATTTGAAACCGGCTCCAAATGGTCTGTGTGTTTGTGCTTTTAAAAGCTCTGTTACAAGACACTCGACAGTTGTTTAAATTATACTGGCCCCGGTTTCACAATCATTCCTAAACTAAGATTTTCCTTAACTTAAATCTGGCAAATTTGAAATCTTAGTAATTTTGTTAATTGTTGAGATATTTAGTAATTTAATGTGTCATTTTGAAGATCACTTCAAACTTGTTACATCAATATTTAGTTTTATCACAATGTTTATTTGTAACTCAGATATAGATTGCTAAAATTTGCCAAATTAAAGTTAAGAAAAATCTTACTTAAGGAATGATTGGGAAACCGGGGCCTGGTCATATATATATTTATATATATATATATATATATTTTTTTTTTTTTATTTTTTTTTTGGGGGGGGGGGTAACATTTAATTCTTTATTTAAAAAAGTTTGTCTGATAATACGACACAGGTCAAAATATCATCATCAATAGTCTAAATACGCGTTTTATTGATAATATTTTCTTTTTACTAGCCTCAGAGAGAGTACGTGAGTAAGTTATTGTTTAGAGCCGCATCAGCGTCATTGCAGCGCTTGGAGACAATGATTGGGTTTTATCAACTGCGGTAGCTCAGTTGGTAGAGTGCTGGCTCCGTAAGTGAAAGGTCGTGGGTTCGAACCCCGGCCGGGTCTGACCCAAGACTTCAAAGTGGGTAGTGACTGTTCTTTCGCCAAGCACTCGTCATTACGAAATGAAAGTCACGGTTCTTTCGGATGGGAACTTAAAATAAACGAGGTCCCGTGTCATGGAAGGCATGATACGATAAAGAACCCTGCTGTATAATGCCATCAGCGCAACGTACAGACAAAATTTCTGCACTTTCGCCTATAGCTGGCGACGTCTCGATATAAGTGAAATATTCTTAACTGGGACATAAAACACCATTACTCAACTCAACTCAACTAGATCACCGCGTTCCTTTGAATGATAGAGTAATTTTTTATTTACAAAAGACAAAAAAGTAGAAAAACATAGTTTGGATTCATTGAATTTTTAATGACACATTTCAATTATCCGGTCACAAAGACAAAGGAGACAGTCAAGACAATCTTATCTGTTTCGTATACACTCTATAGGTTGTAACTTTATTCAATTCAATAATCAGCGTTATTGATATCTTATTGTTGTTTATTTTCAAAGATTTCACAGTTCACAGAGTATACATCTTTTTAAAAAGTTCATAAAGAATTAATTTTGTTGGTATTTTTATCTTAAAAAATCTATTTCATTGCCACACTCTCCGCTACTTTTCACAAATGTGTCCTCAAGAACTGGCACAAAAACGACATGCTCTATTTTCCACATCTGTCAAAGTTTTTTATGGGAAATGTTGAAAGTATTATGTAATAAATATAAGGAAAAGTTATAACTAAAAACCTGAATCAAAAGCTTGTTTTATGACATCAGGCTTACTGCTGTCTGATTCACAAGCAAAGTTGATCCAAGCATTAACAATATCACGGAGTGGTACTAAACCATCTTTGGGATTCAAAAGCTGGAAAGCCTTTGTGACAATACCTTCATTTTCATGACCAAAAGCTTTAAAAGCGAGAATAAATTCTTCAAGAGAAATAGATCTGTCCTTATTAGTATCGATGACGTCAAAGATTGTGTTAAAGCAGTCGCTCATTTCTTTATTAAAAGCGGCTTTATCCTTGCTGTAGGAACCTGATAAACCTTGTACAAATTGCTCCATTGATACTTCATTTCCGTATGATCTGAGCACATATTTTTTCCACCACTGTTCCATGTCGGTTTTTACTCCCTGTGCCTTGTCACCCAAGAGATGGTGGAGTTCGGTGAATTTGTTTCTGGATTCTTCAACATCTTCCATGGACACGGTACCGTCATGGTTGACATCAAGGGACTTGTACCAAGTCTGCCATTTTCCTTTAAGGTAATCCATACTTTTTCTAAATAATAATAAATTAAAAACAGATATTAAAATATAATGTAACATTTCATTTTTGATTTTTTATAAAGAATATATTCAAAAAGTGTTACAAAATAAAAGCATTTGATCCCACGTAAAAGATCGCTTTGAGCTAAATTTGGTTTTAGTTCTCAAATTTATTTTTAACACGCGGACAAACAGGTTAGATACAGAAAAGGGGAAATATTACATACATAAAATATGTTACTAATAAAAACAAAATCTGTTAAAAATACAAATAATTAAAAATTATCTTAGGTGCATTGAACAGATACTGGTACATTTACATAAAAATTATTACTCGGGCTTTATAAATATATAAAGAACAAAGAGTTAAATATTCGTTAAAAATTAATTTAAAGAATATATAATAAAAATATAAAAAACGTTATAAGAAATAATTAATGATTTACATATCTATTTAAAATAAATAAATAGATAAATAAATTAATTGAAATAAATTAATTAATTGAAATAAATTAATTAATTGAAATAAATTAATTAATTGAAATAAATAAATTAATTCAAATAAATTAATTAATTCAAATAAATAAATAAATTAATTAAATTAGTTAAAATAAATAAATGAATAAATAAATAAACAAACAAACAAATAAAGAACAAAATTAAGTTTTTTGTGTTGCTTGAGTTAACAATTAATATTTACAAAAATGTTACCAGTGAGCTTCCATATATTTCATGCCAACCTGACTTCTTCCATGCAGGTAGGAATGTCACTCTTTACAGGAAGTTTGATGGTACTCCAATTTAATGTTATAATCAGAAAATGGTTGGTTCAACAAAAAATAATTGGTAAATGGCTAGGAATACAATAATTCTCAAGTTTGACGTTGTGCGTAACTAAGTTGTATCAGCCGCTCTAAACTCCATATAAATGGTCTTGGTGTTACTTGGTCAGCATCGACAAAGAAGGTTACATTTCTTAATCACGTGCGCGAGAGTGTGTGTTCAGAATATGTCTCCATTTTTATTACATCAGGACTCAACTGGTTCACAAACAAAATCATCAGTTCATAAAGAGAAAGACACACAGGTTTTTAATATATTGTAATCACAACATGCGAAACACAAAACCGCATGCCACCAAAATCTTAAATAGATTGTGTAAGAAAATCTAAAGATACATTCTTCTGAAATTTCCCCGCTTCAAAAGAGATAAGAAACAACAATTATAAAGAAATTTAAAGCCAAGAATCTGATAAGAGTCAATAAAAAGTGACGTGGTTTTGGTTGTGAAGTACAGAGTCCTGTTGAAAGTTCGATAAGTATGTCATTGATTTAAACAGTATCTATTTTGCTTAAACTTTAAAAAAAATTGAATCAGTCGAAGAACTAGATTAAATTATTTAATGTTGCTTAATTGATTGACCTCGATCAGAACGATTTTTCTTCTTGCTTTATTGCCTTCGATGAGAACGATGTTTGTTCTTGCTTCATTGGCCTCGATCACAAGAATGTTTGTTCTTGCTTCATTGCCTTCGATGAGAACGATGTTTGTTCATGCTTTATTGGACTTCGATCAGAACGACGTTTCTTCTTGCTTTATTGACCTCGATCACAAGAATGTTTGTTCTTGCTCTATTGACCTCGATCGCAAGAGTGTTTGATCGTTCTTTGTTGACCTTGATCACAACGATGTTTGATCGTCTTATTGACCTTAGCTCGGTGCGGGAAATTCTAGAAGTAGAAAAAACCAGAATTGAATTCCACCTTTTCCAATCGAACGACCAGATAAATGTTTTAAAAGGAAAGGGAAAAATGTAAAAAATTATAACTTCCGTTATGGAGTTTTTGCTTTAAACAAAGTTTTAAATAGCTTAGGAAGATTTTATGGACCTTTCTCCAATGACAACGCGCACATTTTATTGCTAGTAAACAGCTGTATCCAATGAGTCATCCATTTTCTAAGCACGTGAATGTTTTTCTCTTCTGAAATTCTGCCAGATTTTTGGAAGAGACAGAAATGCTTTTGAAAAAAGAAGTTGCCCAATCGAACATACAGAAGGCATTAGACGCGAGTAACTCACGTGGTTTTCTACTTCTGGAAGTTTCAAATCGCACTGGGCTACAGCGTGATCACACTAATAGCTGTACCATTTCCATTGGAAACAATATCATCAGGCCCGCATTCAGATGGGGTGGAGGGGTGTGTTCCTTTAAAAACCATTAAGCATCGTAAAAGCCTCGTTAAAATCATTTAGCACTATTAACCTTTAAAAATCGTTTTGAAAACATTCATTTTGATTTATTTCAAACATTTAGATGCATCATATTTGACTATTAATTGTTCATCAAAACACTCCAAAATGCACCATTTTGCACTTCATTTTCAAAAGTTGTTGTTTTTTTTTTTTTTTTTTTTTTTCGGGGGGGGGGGGCGGGGGTGGGGGGGGGGCATGCCCCTAGTGTGGCCGAGACCCTCCTAGTGAGGCGCACCATTGGTGCGTCTGACGACATTCCTCAAATCACACCCCTTTGTAAAATACCTGCCTACAGGCCTGGTCATTGTGTTTAGGGAAAACTTAATTTGCCATATCCACTACCTTGCAAATAGAAATAGAAAATACAGTAGGGTATACTGAAAGAGAAAATACAGAAAGCCGGGCCCGATTTTCATGATTGTTTTCGTTCTGTTAGCGGTAGTCTTATGTCTATTTCTTGTTACTTTGATGGTCCATTTTTATATCGTTTTATCGTTGTACGTGCTTATAAAAAGTATAAAAACACACGACAGTGGCATTGGAAGGATTTCCTTTTGTACCCTCCTCCGAAACGTTTAGTTCCACTGAAATAGCCTAAAAATATTAAAATCAAGCCATTTTGAAAATTTCAGTGACAAATATTTTGTCAAAAATTTTACATAGAATTTAATGGATGGAGGTACAAAAGGAAATCTTATCGTGACATTTATGTTCGTACGATGGCCGAAATAAGCTTTGTTATGCTACATTGAATATCTAACGTAACGTCACATGGCCGATTTGGGCCATCATAGATCAATATTCACTGCCAAGAAAAAAAGATGAACAAGTTAAACTAAGTTTGGTTTTACTAGTCATTTGATAAATACAGGTTGTGAGGATATTTGTTGATTATTTACATAATCCCTTTTTTTATTCACATAATGACAAAAACGGATTATCTCATAACGGAATTTCTCATTTCTTGGTTCCCGCTGATTGTACTGTCAATTGTTCATTTAAATTCGGCGATCGCTTCCTGTTCTTGCATGGGCGGGCAGGAGGGAATGAGTTCGTATCTAAGAAATACAGATTTGAACCGCCATAACTCTTTGCTGTTGCCGCCAATCTTGATTTCCCCTAGGGTCCAGCTGCTGCCAAAGGATCAGTTCAAATTATGCAGTCGCATATAACTTACAGGTCATTTACATAGATGTATCATCTTTTGTCTTGTCTTAAAATCCCGCATCAAATGCTTGTTTAATAGCATCAGGTTTACTTTGGTCCGTGCTGGTTACGAAGCTGACCCAGGCATTGACGATATCACGGAGGGGTACAAGGCCGTCTTTTGGATTAAGGAGTTGAAATGCCTTACGGACGAGACCTTCGTTCTCATGGCCGAATGCTTTAAATGCATAAATGAATTCGTTTAATTCAATAGACCTGTCCTTGTTTGTATCTATGACGTCGAAGATCATGTTAAAACAATCATTAATTTCTTTGACAAAAGCATCTTTATCTTTGTTGTATTTTTCGGTATTACTTTTGACAAACATCTCCTCTGACAATTCTCCACCACCAGCTGCTTTAAAAATGTATGTATTCCACCATTTCTCCATATCTACTTTAACGCCAGATGCCTTGTCTCCTAGCAACTGATGTAAGTCAGTGAATTTGTTTCTGGATTCTTCGACATCTTCAAATGAGATTTTACCATCGTGGTTGACGTCAAGGGAATGAAACCACAGCTTCCATTTGGATGTTAGATAGTCCATGTTAGATTAGTTTCTGAAAAAACAATGAAAGGTTAAAGGTTGACAGGTTAAGGACAATAAAGGAACAAGGTCGAAAGATAGATCAAAACAGATTCCGAGAAAAATAGAAACCCCCGTGGACATCAAATGAAGTTAGGAGAGATCAGGTGTCCAGAAAGAGAAACATGCAGAATACTGAGTAAGCTTTAAGATATGTACCTAAATAAAGTAAAATTACACTTAACAAAAAAAATAGCAGGATCTTTTTTTTTTATCCTGCACAGATAAATTTTAAGGTTATGTCTTTTTCAAATACACCAACAAATAATATGTTTAAGAGCGCATTTTTAAAGACTGGGTGGCGCCATTTTCTCCATAATTTATAGCTGTTCGTTGTTCACTGTGTTTAGCAAGAGAAACATAAGTATATGTTATAAAGTGTAAATTAAGAGTTAATTATTAATGTTAATCATGCAGTCATATTAAACATCTAGACTTGACCAATATCACGTAATCACGTAGAATTACTGATTAATTTGATAATTACAAACAGGTGTTACTCACTGGTGGTTAGTCAGTGGTTAAATGTTAAC
This sequence comes from Tegillarca granosa, assembly GCA_029721355.1. Lineage (NCBI taxonomy): Eukaryota > Metazoa > Mollusca > Bivalvia > Arcoida > Arcidae > Tegillarca > Tegillarca granosa. The sequence goes on along the minus strand of JARBDR010000828.1, from coordinate 29,651 downwards.
GTATATATAGAAATATTACTTATGCAAAAAAATCATATACTAGAAGTCATTGAAAAGGACAATATGACTGCAATTGGTAGTAAGTGACCCCATTAATGTATTGAGTATTTGGTCATGTTATAAATTGTTAAAGGAACAGTCTCCTACGCTATGAAAGCGTTAAGGGCTTCTAACGCTATGAAAGCGTTAAGGAACATGTAGAACAAAAATCGTCCTGTTCAAATAAAACGAATATAAATATGTATGATACAGTCCTGGAAGATGAAGTAAAAATGTCATGAATTAGACAAATAATTGATAACATGTCATCAAAAGTAATACTGAAAACATTTTTGATATTAGTATACTTAAAGGTAGCAAAAATAGTACATGTATTATAAAACTGTGTTTGAGTTAGGTTTCGGTTTTGTTCTCCAATGAGTACCAACTTTTTGTTTGATTTAAAAGAGAATTCGTACAACAAACAAACAATAATTTTGATTTTAGGAAACAACTTTCAATATTTTTACATATCTCCTCAGTTACATTATTCTTGAAAAAATTTATTAATTTTTTATTTATTTATTTTTTTATTATTATTATTTTAATTTTTTATCTATTTAATTTTTTAAATTTTTTTTTGAATAGTGGTTTATACCAATGAAAAGAAATTTCTATCTACCTGATATATAAAATATGGAAATATAATCCTTAGCTATAGATTGCCACTTCCGTTCTGGATAAATTGGTGTTTTTCAGTGTAAAGTCGGCATTGTGGTTAAATGCTAGTTTAAATTACGAAAAACGCTTTCAAATTCTAATACATTTTTTTATTCAAAAAAATGGACACGAGTTCTTTTAAAATAAGTAAAATATTGACTCATATTTGGTGGCTTATATTTGTTTGCTTGACGTCATATTTAGATCACTGAGCCTTACGAGATTAAACTTTTTGTACTTAGATTTTATGATATAAGCATCTATTTTTATCCAAAAATCTCATTTTTCAATATATATATATATATATATATATATATATATATATATATATATATATATATATATATATATATATATACTGAATAATACCTTTCGTTATGGCGCGTCATATTGTTCACTCCACTTTTTTACGGATGGTTTTATTTTTCAATAAAAACAAACATTTATCATAATCAATCACTTAACTAAAAACATATGTTATATCTTATATTGCTTTATCATTTAGTCTATATGTATTTTTTTTACTAAAAAAAATGGCGGGAGATTTGGTTGGTATGGTAAATAAGATATCTGTTGATGCAAGTCAACAGTATTCGTGAGACTGATTAGAGCAGTATGTTAGGATGTTGATGCTGACACGTGCAGGTAATTACAGGGTCACCTGGGTAACCGTGCCATGTCTAGATAAGAAAGGCAATACCACTACACCAGAGTTTATCTATATCAATATAATTGATACATACGTATCGTTTCGTCATTCTATAATCACTGAACATGTATGCCTTATATTGGATTAATGATGTTTAAAGCCCAAGTCAAGAATTTTTTACTTATTCTAAGGCGGTCAGTTTAAAGACGGTTGAGAAAACCTGAGTGTCCTAAAAATCACTATCCTTAGGCAAGCGAACTGACAAACTATTCCAGACTAGGAACTGACCGAGTGGGATTCTAACGTAGGCAGTGAGGGGCACTATAATCCTTAAGCGCGCTCCTTAGACCATTTTGGAGCCCCCGGACCGGTTATTAATGAATCAATCACCAATAATTAAATAACTAATTCTCAAGTTCTTTGGTTTTCTTAAAAGTTAACCTACTGATTATAAACCTTCATTGTGTATGATTGATTAATGAAGATGCCATCCAACAAACGTTCTAAAAATCTGATTCCAAACAGTTGGTTGTTTGAGACAACTCGGGTAACAAGAAATAAACATAATTTAAATAATAATAAAAATTTTTCGTTTTAACAATTTTCAGCTTGACTTTAGTGTTGTTGGTGCTCGATTTGGCTTAATGGTCATATTTTTACCCAAATGTTCTTAACTGTATTTATCTGCGTCTGAAAAGAGCCAAACGTATGTGTGAACGCAGGGCGGAGGGGCGTATAATTTATATGATATATATTCAAGCTTCCAGTGAAGTTTTAACGGATATGAACATGAAGTTCAACAGAATATTTGTGTGTTACTTGCGCACGTTTGAACTGTATTTATAATGGACATTCAAAAGGAGAACTTGAAAGAAATAAAAATGATTACTAGTATCAATTTTAAAAAATTAAATAAATAATAAAATAAATAAAAAATAAATAAATAAAATTTAAAAAAAGAAAATTAATAAAATAAGTTAATAAGAAAAAAGAATTTCAGAGAAGTTTTACTCATTTAAATAATCCGAAACGGAATTTAATTGCGATAGGAACATAACTATTTGAATTTTTTTCCCAAATGATTTAGATTAAATAATTATTTAATTAATTAATTAGCTAAATTTTCTTTGGACAAGGCCATTTATTGAGCAAAATTTTGAATTTAATGAAATAAATATTCTATGTTTTTTTTTTTATATAGCAATGCGTTTTTACAAAGTAGACTTTTAATCGGGTTTTGTAAAAAATACTGTAGAATCATTTATATTCGTTGGGTTAAAATTTCGTGGTTTTGCATTTTTCAAAAATTCTTTTGGTAGAAATTTTCGTGGAATTCAGTTTTGTGAAAATAAATCCCATTGAGGGCAATGGAAATTAAAAATTTTCAATGACATTTAATTTCATGGTTTTCAGTAACCCACGAAAATAACGAAATTTAATCCCCCACGAATATTTGTGATTTTACAGTATTCGTATAAGTAATTACGAATTGAGTAGCCATTAAAACAAGTTAATAGAAACAACCATATGTTTTTCATGATAAATTAACTTAATGTAAAAGTTCAGATTAACTATTTATTTGATAAACATCAAAAAGATATAGTATGACTAGTAAGAAGCATTTATTTTACCAAGACGAACTCTACCGAAACTATATTTACCTATACTAATAAGTAATACTAAGTACCTAACATGTGTGATCAATTTATACACGGCAAAGTTCAGTTCTTGATTATACTTATCATGTTGCTATTATTGAAGCTTTATGATGACTGAGAATAAGTATCTAATCAACAGGATATGTTTACAGATCTATCCAAATATGGCACAGTAAACACCAACGTGGTGTCAGTATGTTTGCATTGATGACTTCGGTGTTATGATTTTTTTCGGATTTACTTACACGCTTCAAATGAAGCCAATCGTTCCATGGATTTAACAAAATCCTGAAATCTAATGTATTACACAGTTTTTCCCCTTTTATGGAGTTATTTCCCCTGTTCAAGATCAATTTTACTTTTTTATTTGTTAACGAAGTTTTTATTTTATTTTCAAACCATAAAAATGTTGAGTTCAAAGAATTACCGATATTGAAATAATTCGTTCAAAAGATAATTTACCAAACTTGTTCAATTTTATATGTAAATTGTTGTTGACGGTCTACCCAGGCCACGCCAGTCTATTTTAATGTTTACGATAGACTTAACGGGTTCCAATCATGGAACAGGTTAGATATAATAAATTACAATTTTAATTGTTTTACACGAAACGTTGTAGTAACATGTTTTATCAGTGGTTTAATTTTCGTTTGTGTCATGTATTTTGATTAGGTTAGGTTTTTTTCTTATATTTTTGCATTAAAGAATTGCCTCATTTGTATGAACGACGAAATAAAACTTTTGTATTCCTGCGTCATAACGATGTTGATTTTTTTTTTTTTTAAAAATATTTAGATTGCAAAAACATTATATGCGCTGTTCGTTATCTAAAAATAAATATAAATTGAAATATAAAAACGTATTTATTTTTCTTTTTAAAAAGGAAAGATTTGTACATTTAAACAGTTAGCATAATTGGCTACGGAATGGAATGGAGTAATGAGTTACGTCATACGGTCAACATTCTTTTATTAATATCGATTCTGGGATTGTGGAGAAAACCGGTGTGCCCGGAGAATTCGACAAGCGAACTGACAAACTTTTTCTCAGTTTAGGACCTGTCCGAGCCGGATACAAACCTAGGCAGTGACAGGCATTGTGATCCGTAATCCCGCGCTTTAGACCACTTGGCCTACAGAAGTCCCAAATCGCTGTGGAAATTATGCAGTGAGTAAAATTCCGATTCTTTTATTATAATTTTTTGAAATTTAATCACACACACACACACACACACACACACACACACACACACATATATTTTTTTTCAACAATGAAGTTGGCGGGTGGTTGGAAATTGTTACGTAAGCAGTTTTCTGCTTTTTTTTTGTTTTTTGGTTTTTTTTAATGACAAAAGAATGTTTTCAGATTTTTCCGATAAGAGAATGCCGCGGTTTATTTATCTTAATGAGGGAGGTGGTAAGTGATGATGTTGGTCAATCAGCTTACAGCTTGTACATGTTATCAAGTTTATTACATCACATATTATATATATATAACGCGTTATTTACATAATGTGTGTAATAAAGATAATTCATATCATATTTTATGTTAAAGCTCATGTATATAAGTTAATTATGACATATAATTAAGTAAGTGCATATGCATTGCCGGGTTATTAATCAATGTTACGAAATGAAAATGATTAAAAGATGCATCCAAGAGTATAAACTATATCCAGAATCACCCATCGTTACCACATTAGCAATTTCAAGGGGTGGGTCGCGGGAGTTGCAAACTCTCCTTTGAAATTTTTAAAAGAGAGAAAAAGAGAGAAATGTTGCCAAAAAGTCCTCAAAAATATATTTTAAAATCATTTTTGCTCGGAGCTTCACCCTCTGGGACAAAAAAACAGGTTTGTGTTCTGAACCCGTTGAATGCCATTGGCGCCCCAGACCTCTCGACGCTTAGTGTTTGAGCATTCGACGCTTGCAACAACCCGTGACGAAAAATCAATCGATCGTTAAAATTAATCGTTATAATTTCCGTCAGCAATGCTACATTGTTCTTGGTGACGTGAAAAAACAAGTAAGTCAGTGAGCACACCAAATAAGAGTTCGAGTTATTGACTAATAAACCGGTCATTTTTTCACTATACAACCAAAGAAATGGTTAACATTTGCCAAACTTTGTTATTGTTTCTAAAACAGAACTCAAGAATGCGACGAACAAGAAATTCATGCAAAATATTTGAAGGAAAACTATCTTTTCCATGTGATTCTGGATTTTATTGATCTTTCGATCGTCTTTAAAGTGATTTGAGTTTAATTTCGATTTTTCAATCTAAATTTATACAATGTCACTTGAAAGTAGAACATCGGAGTATTTAACTTCGCCAGTAATAAGAACGTTAGCGAGAGGTTTGAAAAATTATTTTGCCTGCAGCACATTTCTTAGGAGCAAAACAAACACAAAATAGAATGCAATAATCTTGATTTCTGTGAAATAATTCAAGTTAAAATCCCACTTTGTATTGGCCTTTGTTGACTAAAGTATTTAACTGGCGTCAATGACAAAATAAATCAAATTCTTCATAATTAGACACGAGCAATATCTTGGTGATATATCATCAGAAGTTATAAATGAAACAATTGGGTGTCTTTGGGCGAAATTTGTTTTTAAACTCTAGAGCATTTTAAAAGCTTGTGCAAAATCACAATATCACTGAGAACGTTTTCAAAGGTAAACAACATGAAAGCGAACAGCGCATTATCCAATCATTTACAGAAAATGACGTTGATTGAGATGACGGTTTGTCACTTCTTAGAGAAACAAAACCAAGAATCAAAGGTTCTGAAAAACTGAAACAGGTTCTCCAACTCTGACATATCTATATCCATTTATTCATTTGTGGTCAGTAAAGTTTCATTCCCCGCACACAACTTTTTTATGTGCAAGCCAAAGTCCAAAGGCAAGAAGTTATAACTTCGTAGACATTATAACGATTAACTTTAACAATCGATTGTCATTGAGCATAATATGAACAAAGTTATCAAGGGACAAGCAACTCTGTTAACAACTTGCTCAGTACCAAATCGAATAATCCAAAGGTATTAAATCACAAATTTTCACTTGAATTTGCATTTTAGTAAATATTTTCTTTTTACTTATAATTTCAAAGAATGTAATACTCGAAAATTTAATTCCTCTAAATGAAATCTTTACTAAACGCCCAGAAAAGTAGATGGCGTTTCAGTCGTCAGGCAATCAAATTGCGAAAATATTGTCAGAGATAAGTCGATGTAATATATTTTTTTTACTGGTTTAAACAATTTCCTTTTGCTTTTTCTGTTTGCTGATTAAATTGTATAAAATCAACTTGCTTTTGAGTCCATATTTAAATAAACACCTAGATTGCGATGTTTTTTCGTACAATGAAATCAATTTCATTCCTGGTACTGGGATTTTCAGTCAATTTGCCGTACAATACAGACGTGTAGTTATGGTAACCGATAGTTTAATTGTCTTTAATCTTCACCAAAGAGACATTTAATCAAATTATATTAAAACTTTAATGATTTATAATTCCTATTCTCCGATTGAATAGACAGAAGAGACAAAAGAGTGCATTTTTAATCAAATTTAACTCACGTTTACAGCAAAGGTGATTCTCCAGAACGTTTTGTATTTTGTTGTTGCCATGACAACACGTTTTAGGCACCCTTAGGAAAGAAGGATAAGTAAGAGACATTTGTATTAATCCGACTTGCAGAATTTAAGTGATTTTTTTTAACTATGCAAATTATTCACAATTACTTAGAATTAAAAGACAAATATTTTTATTTGTTTTTCCCCTCTCCTAATTCCCCGTGCTTTTAGCAAGATAGTTCAAAGTTCAAATTTCAAAATTAGTTTTTGACCATTAACTCGCTTTATCAACTATAATAGGAAAACAAAACCGCTCAAACACAAACAAGATTTTAGTGTTGTAAGCTTCTTGATAAACAACCGCATAACTCCCTTAATCGTCAAAAATCAATCAGAACCTAATAAACCATCACCAACCATTTCAGTGTAAAGAAGGGCGACAATTTGAAATTCGGTCATTGTTTAAAGATTACAGAGGTCAAGAATAAATTGATTGCGTTTCACTCCCCATTCATGGTATTTATATATCGAGTCAGTTCTGGGGAAAATCAACGACTTTCGGTTGACGAACTTTCCCAGACAAGAATCTGCCAGAGTGTAATTCGAACCTTAAAAGTGAGAGGCATTGTGATCCGTAAGCGCTTGAGACCAATCGGCCACCGATGTCCCAAAGTGGTCAGGGATTTCAAATTTGATTTAAGTGTTAAAAAAATTACTTCGTAAGAAATTGGTCAATTTTTCAGCATGTTCCAAATCTTGAATTATTTTAAGACTATAATTGTCATTATTCAATACATAATTATATATATTTATTAATAATTTAGATATTACTATGAGTACTTTACATATAAATCTTAAACGCCATTGCATGTAACTTGTATTTTACCATATTTTTGCTATAAGTATGTTGTAACTATTTAATGCAATAGACTACTTACTTGCTATAATTTTTTCTATATATATAATTATAATAAATTATGGCTACGTTTAAAACAGACTAACTGAATTAAGAGAATAATATACCTTACAGATATAACCGAGTGAATTGTACCAAATATTTATTTTTATTGATAAATTTGCGATAATCATTTAACAACTACTTATGAAGACTTCTAAAAATCTAGATAGAACCCCAAAAAAAAAAAAAAAAAAAAAAAAAATTCACAGAAAAAAAAATTATCAAGCAATGAATGTTTTTTGTGACACCGAGAGGCTGGAGTTTCTGAAACTCTTGTTTTCTGAAAAATATGTATTTCCATGATTTTGCTACTTTTTGATATTTAACTATATTTCGGATAATCGGTTATTAGTATCAATTAGTTATACTAGTTGTTGCATACGAGTACTGATGTTTCCTACATTGTATTTTTTAAAGATAAAAGTGTTATTTTTTTTTATATTTTATTCACCTTCCGTTTTCGGCTTCAGCAACAATACAATAATCCTTAATGATAAAGTATTAATTGAAAGATAATTGAAAAATATTAGATATTAACGAATAATTGAGATTAATCATAAATAAATTGTAAAGATGAGATTCCTGTAAAACAAAGTTAAAAAGTAGAGAAAATACAATAAAAAAAACTTACCAATAATGCTGACTGACTTTATATTAATATCCCAAACCGATATTATGATTATAAAATAAATGAATAGTTAATACCTTTGGTGTTTAAATTAAAGAAGGATGGATCCAATCCTAGATGACGCCGGATACTCAGTCGACGATACTGATCCTTGGAGCTGCTGCCTTGACAGTGAATACTGATAAACGCGGGTTTTTGATGATAGCAGAAGACAATTAACCACGTGCAAAAAATGATAATACGCAGGCGCACAAATTGATGTTCAATACCAGTTGTCAATGAAATATAGATTCAATACCTGTACAAGATGATAATGTTCCCCCTTTCATGGTAACGGTATTAGACATCTTATCATTACCCCTACTACGTCACAATAATCATTTTTGGTGATGTACAGATTTGATTGGCTAATGACACTTTTGCATTAATATCTCCAATAATCATAACCAGAAGACCGTCGGATTAATAACAAAATTTCAGGGTTTTTTTTGTATGATGTATGAGGCTTTTGACGTATGATACGTAATATATATATGAAATAGTAAGTAATTGTCACAACATTATTAAGAAAAGGTGTAGAAAAACCATCTACAGTTAAGTAAAGTGTGTTGATGTTAAGATAAGTCAATAGGATTCTACCATATAACTTAATTATATACTGAGTCAAAAAATGATTATCTGTGTAAATTTGTGAGTGCATTTGTACTCGTACTTGTTTGTACTGTTATTCAGAGGCATTCTCAATTTGTTTATGATTAAATCACCTTTTGGTTTAAAACGTTACCAAAAGTACAAAAATTTTTCAAAAAATTCAGCATAAAAATATGTTTAAGTTCATAGAAGCTCCAGTTTAATTGAAAATGTTTATCTAAGATATCAATGTGTCAATAAGTTCATAGTAAACAACTAGACGCCATATAGCCTGGAATGTTATGCATAGCAAGAAAAAAAAAGCATTCATATTATTCCCGCATTTTGCTACGCCAAAGCTCATAATTAAGTTTAGAGTTACTAAAATTCTTAAAAAATGAAATATAGGTTAACAAAAACAGAAATAAATGATTTACGGAAATCCAAAAAACTATAAGTTAACTTGGTATTTCACCTTCAACTTTTAAAATGAATTAACTTTTTCCTTAAATAGATATTTATCTGTGTATAAAGCTTGATGAAATTTCATCGAAGCAAACTTTAGTTATCATGCGAAAAATATTTAAATCATTTTAAAAAAAAGTGACCTTGCCCTTTGAGCTATGACCTCTAAAATCAATATCAGGCTTCCTTCTTTCAAGAATAATTATCAGTGTGATAAATTTGATTAAATTATATCAAGAGAACTTGTTGTGCGAAAACATATGCATTGAGGACAAGCAGAGCAAACACCAATCACGTTGTGTAGTGTTTAAGGATATTTTACAGGAGTTACTAAATGCCTACCATCACTTTTTGAATATTAATTGTATCGCAAAACATATTTTGCTGGTCCTGCGAGTTTCTCTCTGTCGCTCTATACAGCGTTTATGGACACACTACTCTTTAACAGCATTGAAATGTACTACTGTTTTAAACACACATTCTCTCTCTCTCTCTCTCTCTCTCTCTCTCTCTCTCTCTCTCTCTCTCTCTCTCTCTCTCTCTCTCTCTCTCTCAATTAGAACATTTACGAACACACTGGACATAAACATATGAAGCGTACAGATGTTTAATGAGCGGTATTTGTTTCCTATGTTCGTTAATTAGATGAATTTGATATAGACACATGTGGGGTTACTTTGCCAATATAAATTGTTTTATCTACCTCAATGGCTTTATATCTAACACACTTAAAGAATAAACAATATGCTCACGTAATTCGAAATACTGTTAAGTATTTTCTAAATATTTGCATTAGAACATGTCCGTAGCACATGCCCGTAGCTGCAAACAACTTGAAATAAAAATATACCATCGACGGAAGCGGTAAATTTGAAATTATGAAGTAAGATATAATAGTGTAATAAGCTCGTAACACAATGTACATGTATCCGAGATTATTATGAGACCGGGTGACGCAGGCACTAATCGGCCTCCGTAACGAAGATCATGTAATGAGAACAAAACACGTAACTTCTTAAGTAACCCGACACATATTGGCGTGTAACAACAGTTTACAAACTGACAACAACACACAGTTGCATAAATATATGATATTGCTGTCATAAAGCATTTTTTAAAAAAATTGTATCGTTTAATACATTCAAATTATTTAACGATAAATTTAAAAATAAAAATGCTTTATGACCTCATTTCGAGTCAGTAACTTTTCGGGAGAATCGTAATTCCAGAATGTTCGCATATTTTTATTTTTGCATTGTAGGATGATGACCGTTTAGGTGACTTTTACTTTTAAAAAAAATAAATATATAAATAAACAAGAAAAATAATAAAATTAAAAAATTTTCGCAAAAGCTTTATTTTCCAGCCAATAACTGCCGCAACTCTAGATGGATTTGTAGCAAATTGGAACGAATGTATACTAACATAAAACGACTTGTCACTTAAAATTGAGGTGCCAAGTTCACAAGTCAAATCTTAATTTTACCTCGTAGGTGTATTGTGGAATAACACAATTCATCTGGTTTTTTTTTTTTTTTTTTTTTTTTTTTTGGGGGGGGGGGGGGGGTTAACTTAGAAAGTTACATATTAGTTGCAAAAACTACTACAGATATTAACAAAAGTCCCATTAGGGCCTGTGATGCTCAACTGGCTGCATATGTCAGACAATGTTTGTTTTTTGTTTGTAATGCTGTTTAAGGTTCAACTCAAGAATATTTCAGTTATACTGAGACTGTCAGTTTTGGAAATGATGGAGGACACTGGAGTATCGAAGAAAACCACGACCAAGCAGCAAGTTAATTGACAAACTTTCAAAGATGAAGTGCTAGCGCCCCTGGGGTGTTAATGCGCAATGTCAGGGGTGAGAGGCGCTGTGATCCGTAACATCGAATGCTTAAGACCATTTGGCCACTGTGGCCCCTGTAAGACAATGTGATGTGGTTACCATAATTCGTTAATCAGCTAAAGATGGGAAATAAATTGAGCTTATGACCATTTTTGCTTCATTGAAGCCTACTTGGCAACACACAATTGCAGGCACGCTTCGCCATGCCATTAACTCAGCTGGGTTTAGCCAGTTGAGCTTAAAATGGATCACACAAAATTTCGTTCCAATTGGCCCAGAGGAAAAGATTTTCAAATATTTCACAAAATATTGCACCTAATTTGCATAACTAGTGAAAATTGGGTCAACGAAAAAAGACTCGGAAAAAACCGTTACATATGTTGAATCCCCCACAATATACTTTCTATATTTCGAATTTGAGCTAAATCAGTGGAAAAATGGATCCACAATGGCCATTTTTGTGTATTTTCTATTTATAGTAATTGCTGCAATCTTGGATGTAAGGCAGGGTTGCTTGGTACAACCATTAGTCAGGCCGACGTAGGGACCTTCCACATAAAATTTCGTTCCAATTGGCCAAGTGGTTTAGAGGAGAAGATTTTCAAAGATTTCACAAAATATTTATCCTAATTTGCATAATTCGTAAAAATAGGGTCAATGAAAAAAGACTCGGAAAAACCCGTTACATATGTTAAATCCCCCACAATATACTTTCTTCATTCCGAAAAAATTTGATCTAAATCGGGGGAAAAATGGATCCACAATGGCCATTTTTGGTTTTTTCTATTTATAGTAACGGCGGTCATCTTAGATGTCGGGCGGGGTTGTCTGGTACAAAATTTAGTCAGGCTGAGGTAGGGGTCAACCACACCAAATTTCAATCCAATTTGCCCAGTGGATTCAGAGGAGAAGATTTCGCTAAATATTGCACCTAATTTGCATAATTCTTGAAAATTGGGTCAACGAAAAATTTCTCACAAAAACCCGTTATATATGTTAAATCCCCCACGATATACTTTGTACATTTTAATTTTGAGCTTAATTGGTGGAAAATTGGATCCACAATGGCCATTGTTGTGTTTTTCTATTTATAGTAACGGGGGCCATCTTGGATGTCGGACGGGGTTGTCCGGTAAAAAATTTCAAGGGGCCATGACTCCTGTAAAAATCAGCAGAGGGAAATGAAACATAAACTTTGATCTGTAACTCATCATGGTAGAGTCACATACCAAACATTAGTTCCATTTCTGCAAGCATGTAGAAAAAAAAGTGCGGAAAACTAAAATTTCTGTGAATTTTCAAAGATCAAAGGGCTATAACTCCGGTAAAAATTAGCAGATTGAAACGAAACGTAAACTTGATCTGTAACTCATCACGGTAGACTCATACCAAAAATCAGTTCATTATCTAAAACCATTTAGAAAAAAAGAGATGAAAACTGAAATTTCAGTGAATTTTCAAAGTTCAAAGGGCCATAACTCCTGTAAAAATTAGCAGACAGAAACGAAACGTTAACTTGATCTTTAACTCATCATGGTAGACTCATATACCAAACATTAGTTCCATTTCTGCAAGCGTGTAGAAAAAAAGTGCGGAAAACTAAAATTTCTGTGAATGCTCAAAGATCAAAGGGTCATAACTCCGGTAAAAATTAGCAGATTGAAACGAAACGTGAACTTGATCTGTAACTTATCACGGTAGACTCATATACCAAAAATCAGTTCATTATCTAAAAGTGTAGAAAAAAAGTGCGGAAAACTAAAATTTCTGTGAATTTTCAAAGATCAAAGGGCTATAACTCCGGTAAAAATTAGCAGATTGAAACGAAACGTTAACTAGATCTGTAACTCATCATGGTAGACTCATATACCAAAAATCAGTTCATTATCTAAAAGCGTGTAGAAAAAAAGTGCGGAAAACTAAAATTTCTGTGAATTTTCAAAGATCAAAGGGTCATAACTCCGGTAAAAATTAGCAGATGGAAACGAAATGTTAACTTGATCTGTAACTCATCATGGTAGACTTATATATTAAAAATCAGTTCATTATCTAAAAGCATTTAGAAAACTGTGTGGAAAACTGAGGTGTGACAGACGGACGGACGGACGGACGGACGGACAGAGTGCAAACCTATAGTCCCCTTTGGCTTTCGCCGGTAGGGGACTAAAAAAATATAGATAAATAAGATAAAATAAAATAAAAATAAAATAAAAAAAAATAAAATAAAATAAAATAAAATAAAATAAAATAAAATAAAATAAAATAAAATAAAATAAAATAAAATAAAATAAAATAAAAATAAATAAATAAATAACTTCTGGTATATTCAGCAGATAAAATTGAAACAAACGGTATTCTTGATACTCACAATAGTATCCGCTTAAGTTTTCCTATGTTTATCATAGTAAATTATATGGAGTGAAGTATTTTAGCTTTACGCCCAAGTCAAGAGTATATCATTTATATCGACGTAGTCCGAGTTCTGGAACGGCAGAGAAAACCAGAATTTCCGGGAGATAACCTCAAACCTTCGGCGAGCGTAATGACAATTTTTTACACTAGGATTTCTCCCGAGTGGGATTCGAACCTAGGCGTTGAGAGGAGCAGTGATTCGTTAGCTTACCTTTTTGACCACTTGGTCACAGAGGCCTCGATTATAGATACATGTACATGTAATATGTAGAGATGTTTAATATCCTATTTTATTTTCGCGGTATGCAAATTGTGGCGGTATTGTCATATACCAATTTTGAATTCAATCATAAAATACATTCAAAAATGTATGTCATATACCATTTTTGAATGTATTTTATGATTAAATTCAAAATTGGTATATGACAGTAGTATTAAAAGTGCCAAAATAAAAACTGTTAAAATATTTGTGTTACCAATCGACCTTGATTAAATTGTTTTAAAACTCTAAACTAATTATAAAATGAAATAGCACAAGTTGAAATTTTCTCTAAAAATGATGTCATTCCGAAAATTAGTGACGTAGACTTTTTTCATCACGGTTCTGATAATTGTTAAGCCGAACTGATCACGTGATATGCTTGGAAAATTCCATTGTTCTTTAGGTAATTCGTTTTCTCGTCACGCAAAGAGTAGAAATTTTAACGTTTACATTTTAATGCAAAAAGTTAAGAATACTGAAGATTATCGTAGATAATAGTTTCACTTTTATATTTTAATTTATTTGAAATTTTCAGAATGAAACATTAACAAAGTACATGTTGTTGTCATATCAAGTTTTTCATTCATTTAGTGATGTCATATAATATTTTTTTAATTATTCAAAAATTTAAAATATGACATCACTATATGAGTGAAAAACATTTCGAACGTTCGATACGAAAAGGTCCTGTCAGATTTTGTAAGTATTTCTACCCTTGGAAAAGAAAAAAACGCTTAGAAGAAAATTAAGATTTAATGACGAATTATTTTTTAATATAGATCTAGTCATATCATTATTAAAATGTGGGTGATATGATAATAGATATTATCTATAGATTTGCAAACCTAAACGAAATAAACATGTTGACTACTTGTAGGCGTATATGATGTAAGATTGTACGACGGCACAGAGTTGACACGAAAAATATTTTTATACCGTGTGCTCACACGAAAGCTATTTCATGCTTACGCGAAAACTTTTACGTGAGCAAGCAAAAGTTATTGCGTGACACTCAAAAGTGACAACTTTTACGTGAGCACGTAATAATTTTCCCCTTGAGCACGTAATAACGTTCGCGTGAGCACGCGATAATGTTCACGTGACCACGCAATAATGTTCACGTGAGCACGCTGTAGCTTTTGCGTGAGCACACAATAACTTTCACGTGAGCACGTAATAGCTTTTTGCATGAGCATACGGTATAAGAATATTTTTCGTGTCAACCCCAGTGCTGCCGTTAAGATTGTAATAAAGGTATGGCTACTTTCCATGTGACATGTCGGACGCATTTTTCGATGAATTTTTTTAATAAGTCATTATCGAGAAAATTAGAATAGAACTAATGGATATATCTATATGATACAAGACAAACTTTACTTATCAAAGCATGCCAAAAACGATGAGATATATATGTCAAGGTTTGTATGAAGAGACGAGAGAGAAAAAGCAAACATATTTGACATAGAAGTACTAATATACGCGACAGATTAATACTGCAAAAAGAAAGGAGAAAGGAACAAAAAGCCAAGATCATTAATGGAAGGAAGAAAATTTTTACGACAATCAGTTCTGTAGTATATTGCGTTAGTTTTAAACAACAAATGTTATTTTATGTACCCTGATGGTGATTGAAAATCTTTGTGTTTCAAAATTTTGTTTTCAGAATCGTCATTTGCTTTTGTCAAATGCATTTTTGTAACTGTTTAAAAGTAGACTCCGTTGGACAGATGGGCCTCGATGGCCGAGTGGTCTAAAGCATGCGCTTACATATCACAGTGACTCAAACGGCCTTTGCTAGAATCTCAATCGGGCAGATCCCAGTGACGGAAAAGTTTATCGGTTCGCTTGCCAAAAACCTTGCCACCTCAGTAAAGTGCAAGAATCTTGACTAGGGCGTAAAACACCATGAATCTAATGAGATCGGCGACAGATAACGTCTACTACAGTCATTAATGGTATGTTGCACTAAATTCCCGGATGATTTTGTCGCTGAACATTTTTGAAAGATCTAGACGTTCTGAAAAATGTACTCGAATAAATGGGAATCATAAAACTATAATATAATACGAGAAGTCTCTTGAATGACAAACACTCTGTCCTAAACATCGCCTTTTGAAGCAGAATTTAGATTTGACCTTGGGATCTTGACCGTTTACCTACACACAACCTAATTTTTGGTATGGTACACATTGCCTCGTTTTGATAAACGTTTGTGTCAAGATTGAACAAAATCTTTTCAATTATGTTTTGAAAGGTATGGTGCGGACACGATATTTGGACAGACCTGACAGACAAACAGGATGTATAACTCCCTCCCCAACTTTATTTAGGGGGGTAATAAAAACTTAAAACCTGCTATTATCGAACATTTCGCCTGGTTGGCATTTTACTTTTTCATACTAAGTAATTAGTTTCTGGGGATAGTCTCTGAAGAAAAGTACATGTACTTTTAAATAGTTACAAAAAAATGCACTTGACAAAAGCAAATGACGATTCTGAAAACAAAAATTTTGCAATACAAGATTTTTAATCGCCACCATCAGGGTACAAAAAATAACATTCGTTGTTTGAGACTAACACAATTTACACAAAGAACGCATTGTTATATCCCTTTTTTCTACCTTTTTTTGGCTTTTTGTTCCTTTCTCCTTTCTTTTTGCAGTATTAACCCGCCTATAATAGTACTTGTATGTCAAAGATGTTTGCCTATTCTCTCTCGTCTCTTCATACAAACCTCGACATATTTCCCATTGTTTCTGGCATGCTTTTGATGAGTTGTCTTGTAATATATATATAGATATATCATTCAGTTCTATTCTCATTTTCCTCGATTATGACACATAAAAAACATCGAAAAATGCGTCCGACATGTCACATGAAAATAGGCCTACCTTAAAAGTCGCATAGATCTAATCAAACCTATATTCCATACCCTAATTACAATCCTATATCACATACGCCTACAATTAGTCAACTTGTTTATTCCGGCTGCGTATTGCTTTAGTTTTTGCAAATATGATATTACCTACTTTCAACAAAGATATGACAATATTTAAAAAATATTCGTTATCATTAAATCTAAAATCTCTATCTTATAAGCGCGGGCCTCGGTGGCCGAGTGGTCTAAGCACGCGCTTACAGATCATAGCGCCTCTAACCGCCTGGGTTCGAATCACACTCAGGACAGATCCAAGTGTGAGAAGGTTTGTAAGTTTGCTTGCCGAAAGTCGGTGGTTTTCTCAGGACACTCCGATTTCCTCCTCCACCACCCCAGAACCGACCGCCTCGAAATAAGTAAAAGGGGCGTTAAGCAACATTACTCCACTTTATAAAATAAGCATTTTTTCTGATTTTCAAAATTTGATTTGGCAATCCCGTTCCATGTTGTGATTGCTTATTAAATACAATTGAGCGAAATTCTATTTTCATGCACTTTACTCTCTCACATTGTAAACACGTCAACGTTACAATCGCAATATATAAAGTACAAGCGAAAAAAAGTCTATTTACATCTGGATGCAGTCTAAATGTAAACGGTCTCAGAGAGTGCCCGGAGAAAACAACCAACAATCGGTAAGCGAACTGACAAATCTTCTCCCATTCAGTAGAAATTGACCGATCAGGATTCGAAGCTAAGATGTGAGAGGCGCTATAATCCTTAAGAGCGCTTTATTCCACTTTGTCACCGAGGACGCTGTGTGAGAAGGAATTTCAATTTTGACTGCAAACCATCGACCTTCGGTAACCCAACTGACAAGCTTTCTCACGCGGGCAGTGAGAAGCGCCGAGATCCATAAGCGCGCTTTAGACCACTCGTCCACCGAGGACGGTTTATGAGAAGAAATTTCAATTTTGATTGAAAAATCAAAACAATGAAGGGATCGAACCATTTTGAATATTTCTGTAAAAATAATTTAGTTACATAGAAAATTTAAAAGAGCTTCTGCACAGAAAATCCAGACAGTTTCAAGTATATATAAAAGTTTTATTTATATACTTTCAGTACATTAGTTTAAAATAACATATATATTATGGCAGTGTTTTATGTGAATATTTACATTACACAAGTGTGAACAATTGTTAGTATTTACCTTTGTAATTATGTGTATTATTTTATGATATATGTGTACCTTACAACTGTGCCAAACTTTTAATGCAAAAACAGCAAACTTCACTTAATACAGATCAAGCCATGCAATTGTAACAATAAATGGGTGTGTTGTTTAAATGTTAACTAGTATTATTGTATTCTTCAATGTTTTTAGGCGCTGATGTATACCTCAACATATCTGTTAGCACTGCCATATAGCTCAAGTGAACGGTGTTGTATACCTCAACATGTCTGTTAGCACTGCCATATAGCTCAACACGTGAAAAGTTTTGTATACCTGCTCAACAAGTCTGGTAGCACTGCCATATAGCTCAAGTGAACGATGTTGTATACCTCAACATGTCTGTTAGCACTGCCATATAGCTAATCAAGTGAAAAGTGTTGTATACCTCCTCAACAAGTCTGCTAGCACTGCCATATAGCTCAACAAGTGTACAGTGTTGTATACCTCAACTTATCTGTTAGCACTGTCAAATAGCTTAACAAGTAAAGTGTTGTTTACCTCAACATGTTTACTAACACTGCAATTTAGCTAAATAAATGAATAGTGTTGTATACCTCAACATGTCAACTAGCACTGCCATATAGCTCAACAAGTGAAGTGTTTACCTCAACTTGTTTTCTTGCACTGCAATATAATCCAAATACGCCATCAGCACTGCTAAATACCTCAAACATGTCTTAGCACTGTCATATAGTTTAACAATTGACCAGTGTTGTTGTATACCTAAATTGAACATGTCTTCTAGCACTGCCATATAGCTCAACAAGCGGTCAGTGCTGTTGAATTTCTTAACATGTCTTATAACACTGCAATATGCCTCAAGAGGTGGTCAGTGTCATATACCTTACAATGTATACTAGCACTGCACCATAGTTCAAGTGACTAGTGTTGTTGTATACCTACACATGTTTTCTAGCACTGCCATATGCCTAAACAAGTGGCCAGAATTTTATACCTTAACATCTCTACTAACATTGCAATTTAGCTCAATAAGAGGTCAGTGCCTTTGTTTACCTTAACATGTCAAATAGCACTGCCTTATAGCTCAACAAAGTGAACAATACTGTATACCTCAACATGTCAACTATCACTGTTTTGTAACAGTAACTCAACAAGTTTCCAGTACTGTTGTATGCATTAACGTTTACTAGCATTGACATTAAGTTGAACAAGTGATCAATATAGTTGTATATCTCAACAACTCCATCAGGACTGTAGTTTAGCTCAACAAGTCAAACAATATGTGTGTGTACTGCAACAAGTACTGATGTATGCCAAAAAATCATGGCATCTAGTATCAGTGTTGAAACAAATCAAGTGCTATTTGAAATATGCAGTATGCAAAATGACCTTGTTTCATTTTACTTAATAATTTCTTTTCTATAATAAATGGTTAAAAGTTCATTGAGACAGAAAGACCAGAAAAGGCTCAAATGTTCAATGTATGTTGTTAATATCCATGGTGATATTACAAGCTTATATATTTAAAATGTTGTACTCCTTTGGTTTCATCAAAAACACACCTGTTTAAAAGGCTTAATTATGGTAATTATAAAACAATGATTAAAGTTAATATAATGTTTGTGTTTTAAAATCAATCAACAAGATAACAAACTAAACAGATCATAACTAACAACAAACTTAAAAAAGGGCCTGTATTACTCACCTGGTCAACTTGAATAACATATATAAATTTTTCAAAACTTACAAATAAGTTGAAAATGTTTCCTAAAATATAACTGATTTTTTTTCTTTGTAAAACATGTTTTACCATTGTGTATGGTTCTTTTTGTAACATATTATTATAATTCTGTTATGTTTTAGAAAATATTTTAACTTATTTTTAAGTTCTTAATATACAAATATACCTCACACAAAGGATAAAGTTTATTGACATATTTGGAAATATATATATATATATAAGTCTACATACAGATCATTTTTGTTTATTTCTCAACCCTTAATTGTGATTTTGGTCTATTGCATAATTTTAAAATTTTTAAAAATTGGAAAAAAAAATCTTGCATAAAAAATTTAAATTAAAGATTATACACAATAATATCATGTAATTATGTAAAGCTACATATTATGTTACATCAATCACTATTTGTCATTACCTGCACAAACTTCATCTTATGATGTGCTAAACAACAATAAAAAAAAAAACTATCTTAAATGCTAGTAACAAGAAGACGTAAAATAGGTCCCCTTAACTGCTCACTTGGTAAATAACAGCTGCTCAAAATACTATAATTCAATTTAAAAACAATTTAATTGTTGACAATTACTGTTTCTCATAAATGCATGTAATTTTAACTGTAGAATTCAGAGTGGAATAAACTCATCTCCAAAAGCAAGTTTAGTTACTTTTAAAGGTCAAGGTCAAATAATTTGACAAGGTCATCTAAATAAGAAATATTTTAAATCAGAAATTTTCTTTTTTTCTATTCTATAAAATGAAATAGGTAAAAATAAGTTGTCAATTCTGCTCTTTTCTAGAATAAAATACAACAGTTGCATACAGAGAAAATGAAAGTAAACTTTTAATCACTAAAACTATGAACATTTATTCCCTACTAGTAAACTTTTATTCACATTAATCCTACAATACTGTGCAAGCTTAAAAATTAAAAAAAAAAGGAAATGAAAAAAAGGTTTTAAAAGTAGTCCTTTATGTTTTTGTATCAATTTGAATGACATAAAAGTGGTATGTTGTTTTTTACTTTCTGTTTTTTCTTCTGGAAAGCCTTGGCATCATAAATGAAACCCATGCAAACCTTTTTGAACTCTTACTCCTATACTGCCCTACTCCTAAAAACCTCATAATCATATTATATCACAATGTTATATTATGTGATTGTATGTAAGAACTATAATGTAAAAAACCTGACACAAGGTCTTTTACCAACATAATTGTTCTAAATAATGCATGAACCTATTATTCAACACAGATGAAAAGTTAGAATATAGCTTTAATGACTGGCTTCAGTATGCTGAGATATGACCTTACACGACCTCTTGATATGTGGACATCTTGTTGTAATTATACCTTGATATCTATTTATCATAGCAAGATGTTACTCTGGTTCCCATGACAACATCAGTTTACAATGATTGAGACAATTACTACCCACAATTATTGGGACTATTATTTTTACTCATTAACCCACTCCATAAAATGTTTAACAATATTTATTTCTTATCATCTTCAAAAGATGATCACAACAGCTAGGTCACCATGAACCTTTTGGTTTATGGCGACCAGAAAATTATAATGATGCCTTAATATTGTGTTTCTAAAAGCATTTACTGTTGCACAGTTGCTTAGCTTTCCTACAATTCAAGATTCAACCACAGAAATTGACTTTTTGTTTCCTTGACAACACTTAAACACTTATACAGAGTCACTAACATTTCTTTTCATTTACAAAGTACTCGCCACAGTTTCATGCTCCTTTCTTAACAACTAAAATTTTGCTTAACTTAAATCTGGCAACTTTGAAATTTAAATTATTTTCTGAATTTTTTTTAAGATTGTTTTTAAGAATTCTGGAGACAACTTCCTGTTTAGAACATCTAGTTTTGTTAAAACTGTTTAGTTGTAGTTTTGAAAAAAAATAACCTGCCAAAATTTGTCAGGAAAAACATGGTTAAGGATTGATAGTGAAATGAAGCCAGTCTGTACGAAAAGTTTTATTTAAAAAATAATCCAGTACCGGTATTAAGCTTTGCTTATTGGCACTAATGAACTCATTAGTATACAAAATAATACATGAAATTCTTAAAATCTAGATTCTAAGCTTATGTTACTGCTAGACTTGACTCACACCAACATATATAAAAACATATGCCTCACATTTCAAAATACACCCAAAACTAAATTTCGAAGTCTCATTCAAAACAAAAAATTTCAAATCACTGAAAACTGACACAATTTAACATAAGTATATACATATACATGTACATGTATCTTAATTAATTAACTGCACTGGTTACAATAATGATTATTATACTAAAAACTTTCAGGAGTCAGATTTATACTACTGCTAAACACTACTTTCTGAACATTTGTGTCTTTAGTATTTTTTTTACTAGGTATTAACCATTTGACTATCAAATAAAATGTTTTAAACAAATTGTTTTATATATATATAAGATATACAGGTGTTTAATATGTCACGCACAATACATGTATAAAGACCACCTGTCTATAAAGTCCATAATTGTAAGTCACACAGGTGGTCTTTATTTACAGGTTGTACTCTATAATTTTTCATAGTACCAGAAATGTGACTGCCATTTATGATGCAACAATGGATTCTACAAACATGATAATTTTTTAAAAAATAATAAATAGCAAAAAACAATAATTTTAGCATCTGAAACCCTCTCTCATACTCTGCTAAAATAATATGTCTGTAGACATTGGCAATAACAGAAGGTTCTATAGATACCAGGAAATGGAAAGACTTCATTTTGTAAATCTCACTAGAATTATAATTTGAACTGAAATGGTCTAAAAATTAAAAAACCATTCCATTTTCTATATTTCTGTAGAATTTTTTTTTCAAAAAAATATTACAAAGTATTTAATGGGGGGGGGGGGGGGGGGGGTGGGGGGGGTTCACAAAAGTTTGACATACCTAGAAAATACCAAATTGTACTTTATTTATCTTTAATTCAAACACAAGAGGCCCATGGGCCTAAATGCTCACCTGAAGATATGTCCAAAAAAATTGTTTGCAAAGTACAGCAGACAATAACTGTAATAACAGAAACTTTTCAAGTTTTTGCCAGTTTGGAACTGCCACAATACTTAATTGGAAATATCTGTCACAGTTCATTTATAAATACATATATTTAAAATGCATGTAGAAACTAAAGTTCAATGGATAATTTCCAGATGATAAACCATTTCAGTTACTCATGCAGCTATGACCTTGACCTTTGAATCTATGACCTTGAACCATGAAACTGAATTTATGTATATTGATATTATCAACAGACAAATGTTATTTTTTCAACCATCACCATCTATAAATTTTTACCATCTTCCAAACACACACACAAAAAAAATTACTGTAGGTATATAACACATCAGTGACATGAAAAATGTAAAACTATATATAATATGCTAAATATCTTTGGCTAACACAGGCAAATTTTGTTTACGTAAGTTTCCTAGAAAAAATGAATTTAACATGCAAATTTTAATGTGAAATGAGCTTACATTTGAAATTCACTTAAAACATTTTCATGTCAAATTGTCAAGTGAAATTGATGTGAACATTGTCAAGTGAAATTGATGTGAAAATTCCACATGTAATTTATTTGAAGTGAAATTCTTGTTAAATTAACACAAAATTCATTGAATATCTTATGAAATTCATGTGAACAAACTTTGGTAGTGTAGATAATGAACTCAATAATGCTAAAAACCAACCCAAGTGCAAACATGCACAAACATACACATATTTACATACACAGAGAAATATTACTACTGGGTATATCGCCCCTGGACACTTTTGGCAGGGGACAATAATCCAATCAATCTTATCATGTATATAATGTAAAGTTTAAAAAAAAACTTAATTAGCTAATAATTATTTAATCTGGAATGAATTGTAGAACTACTTAATTGATGAAAAATCAAATAGTTTTGGCTTCAAATAAATATCAAATTAAGTATATCAACCATTTTCTAAAGGAATTCATCTTGTGTCTTGACAAAAATAATTTGTTCCTCCATTTTGAATTCATTAGGTTATATACATATTTTATTTCAAGGACGAGGACAAGTGTACCAAATATCTTTAAAACACAAGAACCACCCTAAAGGGACTAATAACCCCATTCCCGTATCTTACACATTTTTATGACCTTGACCTTTAACATATGACCTAAAAACATTTTTTGTATATCATACCACTTTTCAATGGACAGATTTTAGGTTGTCCTGCCTGTGTGTAAAATTATGTCAGTGTGCCACAGAAGTTTCATGAAATTGTTGAAGGTCAAGGTCAAGGTCACAAAGAAGCGTGGGATACTGGGTTCCAGGCCAATTCAGGATAATTCTGATTTATTATATATACATTTGGTACACTTGTCCAATGGCAATTACTTCTATGTGGTTTTTGTGCAGACTTGCATAATAATTTTTATTTGTGAAATAATTGGAAAACATGATAATAATATTTGTTATTTTTCTTATTTTATAATATTGATATAAAACTAAATATAATTTGTCCTTTATAGAATCCCAGTTAAAAAAAACCAAAACAAAATGTCAAAATGGTGATACATGCATCTAAAAATTTATTTTAGTCAAGACATCAATGATTCATCCTTTATAATCAACCAGTTTACCCCTTTATTAATTCATTGGTACAGTCCATCTATTGAGATTCTGGACTATACCTTGAGATATGAAGGGGATAAAAAGGTCAAATTTTTGGCACAAAAGATAAAACTATAAACTTAAATACATATTAAACATATTCAGATCAATTAAAATCTCTGACTAGACATATTTGAGCTAAAAAAAAGTAATATGTCGGGTTTTTTTCTTCAAACATGCATATAAAAATTAAATAATCTATAAAACAAAATGGTTAAATTATAATCATAAATAATGATTAGAAACAAAATTTAAATATTCCATTTAAATAACCTAAAAGGGTCAAGTTGTCAGTCTTTAAACCCAAGGCAAAAAAATTGACTGCAGATAACTTAATTATAGAAAAGGAAGATCATGTAATCCAAATCATCCAGATGTTAGTCTTCAAAACCCATGACTTTTTGTAACTGAGAGTTTGACACCAGCCAATTTTTTGGAAGAAAAGAAAGCTGACAAGAGTCAAATGATCGAGGTGTCAGTCTTCAAACCCAAGGCATCTCACTACTACTGAAAGTTTCAGCCCAGTCAACTTTATGGAAGAAAATCATGATGACATGAGTCAGATGTTCAGAATGCTAGTCCTCAAACTCATGGCCTCTTACCATTTGAATATATCTCCAGCCATCTCTATGGCAGAGAATTTAGTTGAAATGAGTTAAATGGTCAAGGTGCTAGTTTTCAAACCTAAAGCATCTCACCATTAAGAGTCTGACTCCAGCAATATTTGTGAAAGGGAAGCTTTGATGGCTGGAGTTGTCATGATGGTTTAAACCAAAGACATCTTACCACTGAGGCTGACTGTAGTCTACTTTGTGTAGAACGGATCACAGTGCCTCTTACCGCCTGGGTTTGGATCGCACTCGGGACAGATCCTAGTGTGAGAAAGTTTGTCAGTTCGCTTGCCGAAGGTTGGTGGTTTTCTCCAAGCACTCCGGTTTCCTCCACCATCCCAGAACTGACCGCCTCGAAATAAGTGAAAGATTCTTGACTGGGGTGTAAAACGCCATTACTCCACTCCAGGCTCTATTCTGTGTAGAAGAAAGGTGAACTAAAGTGATTCAAATGGTCAAAAAGCTAGAAATATTAATGAAACATGTCCATGCTCATTCCTTTTAATTGATTTTCAGACAAAAAAATTATGAAAGTGCAGATGAGACTGGTAAATATAACCATTAATTTAATAAATTAACTAACCAAAATTAGGGATTTTAAAGTACATGTAGATTAAAAAAAAATTTTAAAAAAATCATTGTGATAAGACTCTTGACTCCATGACTCTTAAGTTGGTGAAAAAGTTATTGTCGATATCAAAAAAAAAAAAAATAAATAAAAAAAAAAATAAATAAAAAAATAAATAAATAATTAAAATAAATAAATAAATAAATAAATAAATAAATAAATAAATAAATAAATGAATAAATAAATAAATAAATAAATAAAAAATAATTATAAATAACTAAAAAAAGATTTTAAAAAAATAATAAATAAAAATAAATATATATAATTTCTTGGGCAAAAAATCTAAAGAAAATTACTATAAAAATAAAACATTACTAATTGGTAATTGGTAATTAATTAATGATGAGATCATAACTTAATCTATAAGATGTATAATTAAAAGAAAAAAACTAAATCCTGCAGAAAATATCAAAATTTCTCTCAAAAAAACTGAAATTAAGTTATTAATACAACCGTATGTCTTTTATGACAGACAATTGACATCTTTATTATTTAGCCCTTGTTGAAGTAATTACCACAAGATTGAACGACTGAGTGAACAATAATTTCAGCAGCTTAGGCTAAATGAAAACAAACACTGCCATATTAAATAATGACTTATTATATAGACCCAGATATTAGGAAAATAAGAAGCACATGTTGTGACTGTATGACTGATGGGGGAGTTATTTTATATTGCTATGTACAACCTTCAATTGGCTGGCACATGTATGGATATTGACGCAGGAATTCATATTGTGAGCAAACAAATGCATATTCAATAATGCTATACAGTATAACTGTTAATAAGCTCCATATGTTTATCAGGTAGATACGTTTGATCTGTTTCATATGGGTGTAACAATCTACTTGCAAAGGGAGATAAATCTCATTAACACTATTGTATATCAAGGCCAGGCAAAATTAATTGCTAGTTTGTTTTTTTTTTTCAAAAAAGTCAATGAGACACAATTAAATTGGAAAATGTTGAAAGTTCTTTATATATATTTAACCCAGTTGAATTATCATTGCTAACAAGAAATTTACTTATTTAAGCAAACTGAGTTTCTTTTAATTATCAATACTTTCAGAATAAGCAACATATGATATGAAAAACCAATGAACAGGTCAGATTTTGACAAAAATAATTGCCAGTATTTTTTTTAAATATTCTGTATTGACTACTTTTCTCCTACACACTTCATCAGTCTAAGACTGGTTTTCACTTTGTTTTCACTCATTTTATAAATAATCTCATGAAAATGACAATAAATCTAATTTACATTATCAGAATGAGCATCTGCAAAAATTAAACTGACCAGTAGATGGCACATTTACTTTGATGTAATAAAAATATATAGAAATTACTTTGGCAAATTTTTCCCCCAAAAAATTTGTTGAAATTATAAATACATTATATTGCAATTTTTTTTGGCAAAGATATATTTAAACATAAAATTTCATTGGAATGGCCTAATGATAAATTCTATTAACCTCATCTCCTCAACTTATCTCAGTACTGCATATATTTAGCTAATTAAGACCAGTCACAATTTCAACACATTCACACATTGACCTTCAAAACATCATAAACATTATTTCTAAATACTCGCTTGAAATGTGGTTCAGGATTATTTTTCAGCTGCGTACAAACTGGTACTTTGTTGTGTCGGTTATTTTTATCCTCCAGATCCCAAATATCTGCCATTCCGCAACCAGCTCTGTGTAAATAAAAAACATAAATATCACATGTCCTCACTAACCATATGATTACATAAGACATATGTATATGTTTTATATATATATCCAATTAAATGCTTACCTTTCATTATCATAACAACCTAGTTTCTGTTTTGAATACAAATATCTGAACTTAATATCCCCTAATAATAAAATATTTCAGAATCCTCCTGTATCATGTCTTATCAAGGCTATATTGCTTACTATTTTATTTAATTTTATTTTAACATTTATTTATTTATTTATCTTTTATTTTTATGTTTTCCTTTCAATTTAGTTGCATTCAACATTCAATTTTAAGAAACGCTATTTTTTTAAAATTTCATCATTTTTTAAAAATTATTTCATGCAATCTGTTTCTCTTTGCTATGTTTTATTATTATAATTTTTTTTTACCGTTTTTTTTTGCAATAATTTAATGCCGCTTTAAACAATAATTCATTCATTTTCAATAAATATACAGTAGACTCTGGTTATAACATAGTCTGTTATAACAAAATCAGGCTTATAAAGAAGCCATGAATTATCCCTTAGCAAGGAATGAAAGTGCCTTTTGTAATTATGGCTATAAAGAATTAAAACTGCATAAAATTTTCAGTTTTCTGATTTTTTTTTTTTTTTTTTTTTTTTTGATTTTCTAAAAAAAAATTTTTTTTTAAATAGATAACTTCTAATCATGATTCGTGAGATTCGTTTTCTAAAATTTTTTACTATTAGCTGTAAATAAACAGAATCCTCTAACGGTTGGTCAATGTTTAACAATGATTATTATTTGCTTACAACATGCACATGGATGTATAGGAATTCCAATGAATCGAAGGTGAAACCTGACAAAATGTCCATAATTAATATCCAAACTTATTCACAATGGTGTTACGTATCCCTTACAAAGTCACAAATGACAAATTTAAAAAATTCTGTGTTTAACTTGTCGTATTTCACCGTTTTGTAAGTAGTGTTTAAATGACCCGGATTTTTATGACATAACCATGTTCTACAGGCTACATCTCCCTGGAAATTACTGTAATTTCTATATTCGAGCTTTTATCATTGAAGAAATGTAACATTGTTCATTAGGAACATCAGTAATTAGATTAGCACCATTTTAATTTTTTTTGCTAGAAAAACTTAATGCAGCTTTAAATATGTTTGTCATTGACACTTTGATAAACAGACTCCACTGTAATTTTTTTGTATGGCATTCAACTAAATTCTTTTTTTGTTAAGAATGTATCCATCTGTATTATGCATTTTTCTTTTCCTAATTTTTGGAAAGCTGTGACTGTAAAACAATCATTTTAAAGAACAATTCAAATGGTACTACACTGCATTTTTGCTGTAGCATTGTTAATGAATTCATATATTTTGACGATTTTTCAAATTTTTTCTATTTTAGGGCAATTCCAAAGTTTTACTTTTTTCATACTTTTCCTGGCAATGATTTAATGAGCCTTAATGAAAATACTATATTTTATTGTTTAATAAAGAAAGCTTTAACACATTTATTTTATTTTTTCATCTGTTGGTTTCTCAAAATTTTGACTTTAATCCCTGTCACATTATATGAATACTACAATATATATTTATGATCTTTCTCAATCTTTCGGACTAATCATGAAAGGTGTGTCAAATTATTATTTTGCCCCTCACCATGTTAGGAATTTAACAGCAGGCAGTAAAAGGACAACAAAATCTGGAAAGGCCATAGTGAAGCAGCCTATTAACATGTGATATCTAGGCAAATGTTGTCTAAAGTAAGTCTGAACATGTTCATGACCTGTCAGGATTTTTTTGGAACTGTCCCATGGCTCTCCTGACTCCAGCTCCAACATTATTATGGCATTCACAATAGATTGGAAAATTAGGCAAAGGGACATAACTCTGTGAAAAAAATCACAGAATTAGAACATACAGGCAATTTGTACATAATCTCTGAAAATATCTGACAAGTATCATTAAAATTGAGGGGTAAAAAATTGATTATGAGTTGCATGAACAAATGAGTACTAGTTAAAAGTTATTTGAATCAGAGCACTCCTGTATTACATATTCTAACAAATTTTTACTTTAATACAAAACTTTTCGGACTGAAATGAGTTGCTCTAAGTTTGGTCAAACTCAGATTTATTAAATTTTTGTATGAGGCAATAATTTTAAGGTTGCCCAATTTGTTTGTTCACTTCAAATTTTGTCATTACCTCATTTCTTTTGTTTCTTTCTTTCAAATTAAATTCGATAATCTATATTAAATAAATTTCTCCAGCATGTCTGCACATTTGCAACCCAAAACCCTGGATGTTTATCAATAAATACCCCAAACCTATTATCAGAATAGAGACAAAAAGCAGAAA
Organism: Tegillarca granosa; assembly: GCA_029721355.1. Taxonomy (NCBI): domain Eukaryota; kingdom Metazoa; phylum Mollusca; class Bivalvia; order Arcoida; family Arcidae; genus Tegillarca; species Tegillarca granosa. The sequence goes on along the minus strand of JARBDR010000828.1, from coordinate 38 downwards.
TGATTTGTGTCTTGTTTGCCAAAAAATATTATCAATTA
>JARBDR010000827.1:0-129679 GCA_029721355.1 Tegillarca granosa | reverse complement strand
AGTGTAAAAAAGTAGTTGAGCTGACAAAACGCGGAAAGGAAGACCACGTTTGTGACTATTGGGAATGTAAATCATGTCAGCAGATGGTCCCTGAGGGTCACCTGTGTTATATAAGGGCACTTGATGCCAAAAATAGTAAAGGCAAATTTATTTTCTTTGACATTGAGACAACCCAGAATGAAATTTGGCAATGTAAAGATGGGTATGAGCCTGCTAAAAATGAAAACTGTAAACATTGTAAAAATAATGTTTTATGTAATGTTTGTACTCTGTGTAAGAATTGTAATCATGCTACGTGTGGTAAATATCAACACCGAGCCAATTTAATAATTGCCCAAAAATGTTGTTTGGCATGCATGGATGAACCACTTTACAGGGTTCAAAATGTGATTCTTGTGGTACGCGGTGTAATCAATGTAACAGATTTAACAAGAATGATAACATGTATGACACACCTCCGTGTCTGGACACCTGTGGTTTCAGGGAAAATGTCTTCAAGGGGGACAACTGTGTCAATGATTTTGGACATTGGCTTTTTTCGAAAGCACACAAGCATTTTACTGTTTGGCCCATAATATGAGAGCTTTTGACGGATATTTTTTGTTAGAATATTTAATTGACCAATCTATCAGACCCGATTCTATTATTTTTGCCGGCAGTAAAATAATTATATGCATATTGCCAGGGGTCTAGACATCAGGGTCATCGACAGTCTTAATTTTTTGCCCATGCCTCTATCACATTTACCTTCAGCTTTTGGTTTAAGTGAATTGCAAAAAGGATATTTTCCACACTTTTTTAACACGAGAGCCAACGAACAATACGTTGGACCCTACCCAGATCCCCAATTTTATGGAGCCGATACTATGTCTGTCGATGGCCGTACAAAATTTTATAGTTGGTACAACGAAAAAATAAACCAAGACGCAGTTTTTGATTTGCCAAAGAAATTGTTGCTTACTGTAGATCCGACGTCGATATTTAAAGAAGGGCTTGTCTCCAATTTAGAGAGTTGCTTTTAAACATCACCGGTAAGGAAGAAGAGACTTTAGACGAAAAATTTAGAGCCATCAACCGTTCGCAAAAATGCCATAGATCCGTTTAATGAAATTACCATTGCAGCCGTATGCTCGAAAGTATACAGGACCAAATTTTTAGAAGAAACCTGGAAAGTCAAGGTCCGCAATGATACTGACGTAAGTGAATGGTTACCTGCCAAAAAGTTAGATGGTGAGTTGTTGATCGAGTTGAATGACGAATGGGTGTCTGGGGAACAATTACAAGCGCGCGATTGCGTGATAGAAGAAAAACAATTTGTCAAGTCACCCATTGCACAAATTCCTTCCAATGGGTATGTGACTGATCAGTTTTCTAAAGTCTCAATACAATGGTTAGAATGGGAGACCGAAAAGAATAAGAATAGGATTTTCAACCTTCATTCAACACGGTAACAATGTAGGGGAGTACCGTCTACCAAATACTAAATACCGTTTAGATGGCTACTGTGAAGCAACAAATACGGCATACGAATTTTACGGTTGCCTTTGGCATGGATGTAAAAAGTGTTACCCTAAAAATCGTTACGCGACCAAAATACCCCGAACCAAGCAATCTTTAGAAGAACTCTATGTCATGACCTTGAAAAAACAAGAGTACATTAAATCCATCGGCATGAATCTTGTGTACATATGGGAGCATGAATTTACCCATCTTTTGAAGGAAACTCCTTTAGCTCGCGAATTTGTCAACTCTTTGGATATACAGCCTAGACTAGATCCCAGAGACAGTTTCTTTGGTGGAAGGACAAACGCTATAAAATTGAAAGAGAAAGTCTACGGCGATCAAAAGATCAACTACGTTGATTTTACGTCACTTTACAGTTTTATAAATAAATACGCTAAGTATCCTGTCGGACATCCTGATATTATTACGTCAGATTTGGATAAAGTTAATTTAAATGACATTTTGGTATAGTAAAGTGTAAAATTTTACCACCAGACGCTTGTTCTTACCAGTCCTACCCGTAAAATGTAATGGCAAGTTGACATTCCCTCTATGCAGAACCTGTGCAGAAAACCAGTCTCAAAAACCCTGCAAGTGCAGCGATTCTGAACGCATGTTGATAGGCACATGGTGTAGTCCAGAAATATTAAAGGCAGTAGACAAGGGCTATAAAATCATTAAAATGTATGAAATATACCACTGGTCGGAAACAACACAATTCAATTCAACAACTGGAGATGCTGGTCTTTTTACAGACTATATCAATCTGTTCCTGCGCATAAAACAGCAAAGTTCAGATTGGCCCGCTTGGGTGAAAACTGACAAGGACAAGCTACAGTACATAAGTTTGTATTTGGAAAGGGAGGGTAAACAATTGGACAGGAGAGCATTTATCAAAACAAAGCCCTTCGTTCCTTGGCCAAACTCATGCTGAACAGTATGTGGGGTAAATGGGGACAAAATTTAAACATGTCTCAGACCGAGTATTTTCACCAGACAGAAGCCGACAAATTTTTTAAATGTATCAGTGACCCAAAGAGAAATGTCAAAGATTTCTATATTGTCACAAATGACATCATACAGGTCATTTACAATCAACATAGTGATTTCATGGAGGAAAGCTATCAAAACAACGTGTTTATCGCAACTTTTACAACATGTCAAGCCCGACTTAAATTGTATGACGTCATGGACAGTTTAAAAGAACGGGTTTTGTACCATGATACTGACAGAGTAATTTACATCAGTAGCCCCGGTGACCCAGAACCATCACTCGGGGATTTTTTAGGCGATCTCACGTCTGAACTTGATGCAGATGACCACATTATATTCTTTTGTTCAGCGGGTCCAAAACAATACGGGTATAAGACGCACAAGGGGAAACAGTGTTGTAAAATAAGAGGGTTTTCATTGAATTATACTAATAGCAAAAAATTAAATTTTGATTCTCTCCTAGATTTAATAGTATCCCCTTATGGCGACTCAAATCAAACGGATGAAAATAAAAGAAACAATGAGCGGTCTATAGCATTTAACCCCAGCAAAATATGTAGGGATAAATCAAAGCGTATTATTTTCAATAGGAGAGAAACAAAAAAGTACAAAGTAGTCTATACTAAAAGAGTAATCCCCCTAACTACACTTCCTTATGGCTTCTAATACTGTTTTTAATCATTTGGATATTACTGGTAGTGTGAGATATACCTAATTTGTGTGTTGTTATAGAACTATTATTGTGTATATACAATTAACAAAAATAAATGGATATTTCTTCTTTATTGTGCATATTCTAGATACATATACATGTTTTTATACATAAATATAATATTTTATCCACTTTGGTCTTTTTGTTATCTTTGGTTCATATCCAGGCGGAGCTCCATTAGTTTTTCTCTTCACCACGTACCCACGGCCTTTTTGTGAAGTATCTCGGTGATGTAAGAATGACACGGGCGTGTTTATAGTCTTTAAAGCTTCAAGAAATGATTCGTAACCCTTAGGAATTTTGACACAATGACTCACAACTGTACAACGAATGAGATCTAAAATATGCGAGTCTTTTAAAACTTTGCCATTTATAGTAACTTCGCCTAGATTATTCCAGGATATAACATGTTTACCCTGTTTTGTCAAATAGTCTAAAAGTCCTTGAGCTTTTGCAATATATTTCTTTGGTATAACTGTTTTCAGGAGGTCATTTAAATCTAGCGAAAAACCATCGTCGGCGTCTTGTACACTTTCATCTGCTTTCAAAGTCGTCAATGGTACGTAATTCTGCGTATTTTTTACTTGGTCCGTCATCGTCTTCTGATCCTGATTCATCTGTAACATCTTCTGATATTTCGCTTTGGTATCAGCATCATCTCCTCCGCCATTTTCCTTCAGTTTCGCAGTACCGCGCCTTCTTCATTGCAACATTGTCCCCAGGGTGCAGTCTGTACCGAAACACAAAACGTTAGCAAGCAAAGCATCAACAGATACCGCGACATGTTGACAGTAAGGGTGACAAACGACGACTTTAACAGTTTTCGCGGAAATCGGACTGACCTAGTATGGTTTTTACCGTAAGATCATGATGCCCATCTCTAATGGTCACACGTCTTTCTATACATCAAAGGTAGCTGACACGACCATCAATGGGATAAGGGAGTAAGGGGTACAGAGGTTACAATATACATTCGTGATCAAGATAAATTAGCAATGATTATAGACATTATGTACCTACAATATATATATATAATTTCATAAAAACAAATTAAAACCCTTTTTTCTACATTATTTGAGTATTATGATTATTATTTTTAAAAAGTTTTTTTTTTCTTTTTATTAAATTATTAAATCTTACTTTCAAGATTACATTTAGGAATCTTTTTTAATGTAACTGATATTATTAGAAGATTACTACATTATTATTTTTTTTACACTTTTATGTTTTTATATGTTTTTAAACTTTTAAAAACCATTCTTCAATTAACCTTTAAAATATTATTTATGACTGAAACTTTAATTTTTTTTCTTTTTTTATGAAAATAGAAACATATAAATATTTGTATTTATTTGTGAAAATTAAAAGTTTAATTTTGACAAAGATTTCTATGCAGACCTGATTAATACAACTAGATCATCAACGTAGATACTTTTATAATAATACGGGTAGCCCTTAAAAGGGCCTTTATTAAGCTGTTACTGGTCAGTTACAGTGACCCAGTGGCCCAAGGATGTCATGCCGCACCATCTCTGAACATACCGTATCTCGAAGTGATGTGGGAACACCTTCTAAATGTTCTGGACTTAGCTGTGCACATACTACAATGCACCGCCCCATCAAGCTACTCTAGTCCACTGGACCGGTACTAGTAAATCTGGTTCTATAACCAGCTCTCAGTAGTCGAGCCAAAGGTCGTCTGTCGTCTCTTATCGCACAAACCGTACCATCAAGTCATTCCAAGAGAGAGATATTTTGATGAATATCTGTTTAAAAATTATTTTGGAATTTATCTGATATAAAAACGTGAGTTTATTATATAAAACTAATTAATAAGTGGACGATGATTATGAATCATTTAAACCTTCATTTTATGGTAATCTATTTGCAAGTCTTTTGCTATCCCTTTTGTTTAGAAACATATGTCTATCTGCTTAAAGAGTTAATAAGATATGTCAAAAAAATATTCTATCCAGAAATGATACTGCTCAAAGTACTTGTGCGTATTTACTAGTAATGTCTTTATTCTAGTTGACAAACGTTATAAGTAAATCATACATTACTATGTATTAAACGAGCTTATCCTGATTAAACAATAGAGGCGAACCCACGCCAATACGTGACCAAAGAAGCGTCTCTACGCTAAACTAGACAATAGAAGACAACCCACGCCATTAAGTGACCAAAGAAAGCATGCCCACGCTAAACATAGAGGCGAACCCACGCCAATACATGTACAAAAGAGTCGTGCCTACGCTGACAAGTCCCCCCCACCTCTCCGTGACCCCAATTTATTTTGTGCGTTCATAAGCTTAGAAAGAGCATTAATATTTCTGCGTCCTTATCTGAACAGACGTTGGGGAAAATATATCGCCATACAATACAGATTTATGCGAGGTAAAGTATATTTAATTTATTATTTCTTGAACATTAAGATTTTATTTGCATATTTCCTGTCAAAACTGTCCTAATCAGCCTGTATGCTCAATTGTAATTTTTTGGCAAAAAGAAACTTTTTGAACCGTTGACAGAAATACCCCATTTCCCTTTGATATGTGTCATAGTTCATGGTAAATCGATATCGCTTGTAACATGACCGTTTCTGTTGCAGCTGTTAACGGTTCCAGTAAAACGTTCCGTTGTGGTTTTGGCGAGTTATGTATACTGGTGTTGACTAAGAAGGTGCTGTTACTGACAACAGTAGTTGTGTTTACTGGTGTTGACTAAGGTTTTGTTACTGACAACACTGGCAATGCTTAGGCTGAATTATCACTTTTAGAGGGCTTACGGGATTTAATGAATTGTATTGCTTTGTAAATTACAAAAGCATTAAATAACAAAAAATATAGTACTGCCTGAATTTAAACAAAACATTTCAAGTTAGCTGTTTTAAAAAATTTCAGAAATCTTGACAGGTTGTACTGAATTTATTTGATTAACTTTTGAGAGGCATATTCTGTATATTTTTGTAATTGTTTTAGAATGGCGAGATTATGATGTTGTGGGAAAGCCAGGTGAAATGGTTTCCAATTTCCAAATAGAGATCGCAAAAACATTTATACCTGTAAATGCATCAGAGAACTCATGTAAATCTATTATATTTGAGGTATGTTTGTGAAATGAGGGGAGGGTAACAAATCACCGAATGCAGTGCATGACTTATAAATTCATTAATGCAAGTGGTGGTTTATCACGCATTAGCACAGACACACAAACACATCAACCAGCACAGCGAAGAATATCACGGCCTGTTGCTAGAGCACCCATTAGATATAGATATGAATAAGTTTCTGCATCCTGTCTCCAATATTTGCAATTTTATGTTTGTTTTGATAATTCATCAAGTTGATTAAGGTATTTACTGTCCTTATACCACAATTCTCATTTTGCTACATCATCAGTTAAATGTAGTATGGTGTGGTAGGTTGCAATAACATCCCTCCTAATAACCGACACTCTCTCCATATTGTCAGCTGTTGTCATTAACTCGCACATGTCTCCATATATTTGTAACTCAGTGACATAATGTACATAGATATAGAGCAGGACTGACATTCGAAACCTTTCTGAAAAAAAATATTTTTACACTATAACTGGTTGTAAATATATAATACAAACACCAGTTAAATTTTGATGATGTGCCAGATGTGCACATTTCAGAAATTAATTCCTCAACAGTGACACTAAGACCGAAAAGTTTGATACCTTAAAAATATATAAGCCAAACAGTTTAAAATAATGAATCTAAAGTTTCAAAATTATATAAATCCAAATCCAGCTAAGGAATGATTTGCATGAGGGACAAACCTTAGTTTTAAATAAATCTCAAATTTTAGACGACTGAAAATTTTGCTAAATGGTACATTTTCTGACAGCACAAAGTACTGCCTACTGAGTTATGGATACCCTCGGGGAGTTTTACTCCACCAGCAGCGGTACCCGCTCAGGGGTAGTAAATATATTACACATACCAGTTAAATTTTTATGTGCCAGATGTGCACATTTCGGAAATTAATTCCTCATCAGTGACACTAAGACCGAAAAGTTTGATACATAAAAAATATATAAGCTAAACAGTTTAAAATAATGAATCTAAAGTTTCAAGATTATATAAATCCAAATCAAGCTAAAGAATGTTTTGCATGAGGGAACAAACCTTAGTTTTAAATAAATATAATAATAAATAATAGTTTTAAATATAGTTTATAAAAGAAAGATGTACAGACAGATAATCAGATTCAGTACGCATGACTGGCACGCGACACTGTGCAGGATATTAACTAATCAGAACAAGTAGGAGACGTGGTTTGAACCTATAAATAATGAAGTTATAGAAGCGTGGTTCAAATCAACACATTTACAGTTGATCAAGTATCGATGACTCATTACGTAAATTTGATCAAGTATCGATGACTCATGTTTGAATGCGAAATAGTTGCGTATCAATATCAAAAATCAATCAATCATTGAACCAATGAAGTATTGACATGTAGCAAAAACAGGATTTGATTGGTATAAAAATTAAACACTGATGCGAATATAGGGAATTCAAATCTCTAGTTTGTCATATTACAGACGCATCTACTGAAGGTAACAGGTCAGATCCCGATAAAAATAAAACTCTACAGAAATTGAGTTAAAAATATCTACAGTAAGTGAAAATTTAAGTGTTTGAAAATTTCAACATTTATAGCTGTACATGTTTTACGTTTTCAGACGTCTCCAGATACTGTCGACATAATTTGGCAAATGTTGCCCTAATGTTAGTCAATACAAGAAAATTTTTTACATTATGATTTCAAAGTTTTAATATGAAAACTGGTTGAAACGCAGACCTTAAATTTTCGAAAATTTAATTACAGTTTTAAAAAGTATTTTAAGGTCGCATAAATAGAAGATAAATTATCTAGAGACGTCTTTAAAACCTAATAATATGTAGCTATAAAGAAAAAATGTTACCTGAACAAAAAAATGTAAAACATCCATGAAAATTTTTCTGAACAAAATAAGTTATAACACCATAATCCAGGAATAAAACTTTATTTTTAATTTTTTTTTATTTCTTCAAAAGTTTTAAAATGTCTGTTTTTCTCGCCTCCATGATTTTCATCTGGGCATCAATAACATTAAGCTCCTCTTCCAATTTTTTTCTGAAAAAGATAAAACAGTGCAAAGTTCTGACCGTAGAAAGTACATTTGAAAAAGAGTGTTGTAAAAAAGGAAATAAATACAAGTATTTAAAATTATAAATGAATAAAGTCCGTCTGTTTTGAAAAAAAAAATTTTAGCTTGTAGAACACTCCATAGATTTAAGGTCACCCGTTTGAATCGCTACCAAATCTGACTCTGATTTGCGAAAGGATTATGTTTAGCAATTTAAATTAAATTAATTAATGTCAAGTACTTACTGATTTTTCTCTGACACAGGCAGGCTATTTTCATCTGTGGAAGATATTGACATGATAGAAATATTACTGCAGAATAAATAAATAAGATAAAAAATAAAATAATATCAGTTCACGGTATCACATCATTCTTACACATGTTTAAAAGTAAAAACATCGGCTGACAGTTAACGTTTTATTTTCAAAATTAAAAAAGAAAATTCAAACTAAATTCATTCATTTTTGTGGATGAACAAAATATGTAGTTAATTATGATAATGTGGAGAATAATTGATTTAACTAATTCACTAACTGTACTTACTCTTCAGACTGCCACCCGATGGAAGCTGGAATTGCGGGCTGGCTGCTCCCTAAAATTGGGGACACAGAAGGCGGAGTGAATAACCGCTTTCTAATACACCTATATCAGGAGTCCCCGCGACCTGCGGGGACTCTTCAAACGTTGAATCGAAGACTCCGGACGTGAAATAGATAAATTCAATCATGAAATAAATTGTCTAAAATTTTTGACATAATAATAACAAGAGGCCCAAGATGGCCCTTATTTGCTCACCTGAGTTTAAATGTAACTGGTATGTCTTGATAATACCTGGTTAAGTCATAACATGTTGCCTCAATAGAAGTGTTTCAGATAACATTATTTGTATTGTTTTGGTTTTTACCTATATAGGTCACTGTGACCTACTTTTGGTAGCCAAAGCGACCAGAAACATAAATGAGATTTGCAATGGTTTAAAGGTGCTATTGACTAATATGAATGAAATGTGATCAGTAGTGTCTGAGAAGAAGTCTTTTGATGGATGGATGGCAGAGTTCCTATCCATAACAAAAGCTCACATGAGTAATTTTCAGATCCGGATTTAACAGATTTGACACATTAATTAAAATATTTTAAAAAAAATTGTAAAATGCAACTGCAAATTATTTTTAAAAAATTGTTCAATTAATTTAATAATGTCAGTTAACAATGATTATGTATTTAAAAAAATCAAGGTTTTAGCTAAATCTACATATCAGTATCACATGTATTTCAAAAATAATAATTCACTTAAAAGTAAAAATTAATAACATCTCTTCCATGCACCATTGTAAGTCATAAAATTCAGAAATTAAAAAAATAATAATAATAACAAACAAAGAGGCCCAATGGGCCCGATATGCTCACCTGATAAATGATGACTGGTGCTCAGGTATGCAAATATTTTGAAACTGAATGCGAATGTAAAGTAGCTATCCTATTAATAAAATATTTAGGAAACTGACCTGTGCATGACCGATGGACAGTAAAGAGTGCAAAATTCTAGTCCCTTCAGCAATATCAGTAGGGACAAGATACAACTTAACAACATATGATTTCTGCAAATCGAACATGTATCAGATTCATATGGTTTGAAGGAACAGGAAACAAATAAGTACAAACTATAAGCAATTAACTATAAATAAAGTTTATTTTAGATTATTTACAATTTGGCCCAATACATAATTAAAAATGCAACAGATAATATAAATTGCAATTTTGAACAACAAAATGTTCAATACTAATGTTCCTAAAACTTTTGGACAGATGTGCTTGACATTCACTGACAATAATTAAATACACTATGTGGAAAATAAAAATAAACATTGAAATACATGATAAACACAAGAAGTCATATGTTGTGATAAATATAGATGGTTCATAAAAATGAAGCTGAAAATTAAAGTTGGACTTATTTTATAATGCAGATGAGACAAAAAAGGAGAATTAAGTATCAAAATGTGTTCTTTCTTATCATTGTATTTGGAAGAAGAATATGGGGTTAAAATTAACTCTTGACAAAAAAAAGTTGCCACTACCGTGCAATGTTATGCATGTGTTGATTCAAAGAAGTGCATTGTATTTGCAAGTTAGTTAAGGTAGCTAAGGACTTATATTTTTATATTTCTGCAGACAGAAGTTTTTCTTCATCAAATGTGTTGAAGATGCCAACTTTAAATAGATATATTGCAATACGTGTTGTCACAAAAATATTTTTCAATATTTTGCTTGAAATTGGGTTGTTGTTTTTGCAATTTTAGACATATAAACAATAAATATATGATGCACTGATTTTTTTTTAATCCAGGCAAGCATTAAAAAAAGGTTTTTTAAATTGTTATAAAAAATAATGGGTTTCAATTTCATTTTGAAAATAGGGGAAATTGTTGACATTGGAGTTTCGAGTTTTGCAATATGTCTTCATTATGGAGACATTTGTCATGAATAGAAAGTTGTATAAATGTTGCAAATGAAAACTTAAATGTACATTGCATGTATGGAAATTCAAATTCAGGTAACAGACACATTTTGCTGCATGGAATTACCTTTAAATGTCAAAACTATGGCAATAAATTTTCAGGAAAAAAAAGCCAAACGCAATGAATGACCAAATATTAATAGTGTACACTTCATCATTGGAAATTGAGAAGGAAATTGAAAATGTCCATTTCACATTTAGTTTGTAACCATCAACAGACTTATAGCATTGCAATGAAATAAGGAAATAATTTTCATTCACTTTTTAAATTTTGTCCAACATCTGCTCCTGCAGCTAGCCAACGACAGATCTGAAGCATTGAAAACAATTTTAAAAAATAATTTTCTAAAGCTATTCAAATATTCCTTAACATTTGGTTTTGCAGCTATATATAAAGGAAGCCTTTATAGTATTGCAAAAAACCAATTCAAAAACTACACAAGCACTGAGAAACCTAAAGCATTATAGGAAATTAAAAACATTATTTCTGAAACAAATGATAAAACTAAAATATGGAACTGCAGTCACTTCAGATATAAAGCATTGAAATAAAATATAAAATTTTCATTGACTACACAAATACTGTTAAACATTCTGTCTTGCAGTCGCTGACAAAGAAAAAGCATTGTTAAAAAGAAAATATTTTCATTTTCATATGACATAAATGGATATATACACTTGAAACTTCATCTGCCGACATTCGCGCCATCTTTAGGCAAGTTCCTCGGATGTTTTCTTTCGCCGAATGTTTTTGCACAAAATATCATTAGTCGTTATCGGTGTCGGTCACGATGCAGAACAAAACTGAAAACAAGGGCAGCTACTCGTACTTTCCATTATCGGGTCTATTCGTCCTAAAAAATACTTTGCCCCGTTCACGTTTGGTCCTGGATTCATTCGCCCTACTTTTAATATGGTTTTATTCCGTTATCAATAAGTTGGCTTTTTTTTCTAGACGTATCTTATTTTAAAATGCAGAGAAGACTTCAAACTATTGTCCTTTACAATCAGTTATTTTCTGATGGAAAATCTCTTGGGTTGAACAGACCTTAAGACGAACGGATGTAGGGTGAACATACTCGGGGCCGGCGAAAGTGTATCCAGGGCAAATTGACATGGATTTCGTCCATTCGGACATGACTGTTTTACCACGATATGGAACACTAGAAATTACCAAAATTTTAACTATAAAAACTACCGGCGAACTCATAGACTTATATTTAATGTTTTTGGAGAGATTACGTTAGACCAACCACCCATAGATGTTTTTTAATGTCCAACAGACCAACAAAACACACGATAGATTTGTTTGTCCATTCTGACCAGCCTGGCATGTATTTTTATTAAATTGCCGTCCCCGGGTGCCTTATATGTTTGAATGGAACAGCCCTTACCTCATTTCAAATTTCACAGGTGCTTTTAGAATTGATTTTAAAGTCTTGATTCCGTAGCTACTTGGTTCATTAAATTCAACTCCATGTGGCATACCATGCACAAAGACACTGATTTTCTTGCTCTGAATATCACTGTAGGGAACAGCTTTTCTTGATCCTGTGCTGTGAACTAAAACGGATCCCCAAAATGTTTAAAAGTTTTTAGGCATTTTATTGAAAATCATAGGGTAAATTCAGTTTATACATAAAACATACAAGTTAGAAAAATTTTTGATGCTGATTATAGTAACTTTTATCAATATTGCATGTAATTTTTCTTAACATTGTGTAAAAAAAGATACAACTTACACCAAGCAGCCTGAAAATGTTGTCGTACAAGTTTTCTAAGGTCTTTCCTTGTTTCCTTTTGCTCAACAGATTTCTCAGAATCCCCTGTATCATATGTACAAACAATTGAAAAATTGAAACAGCTGAAGCAACACATTTTCTATGAAAATACTTAAAGCATTTGCAGTACTTTATTTATTACCTAAAGAATACACACTACATACATATAAACATGAAAAATGGAGAAAAATATTTTTGGAGACCTAATAACCAAGCTGGCAGGATTTAACAACTGTAAGATGACAATTATTTTCATTTATTACTGAAATATTGTTGTAATCTTTCAGTGTAAATAACAAACAATAACTGGCAATTGGACAAATATACTGACAAGAACCATTTCATTAACAAGAAAGTCTGCTCATAGACACATTACTGATGTTGTTTAGCTTTCCATACTCCTAAGTTGCTCTTCTTCATTATCCTCAAATAATATAACTACAATACTGTAAACATTTGGGAAAAAAAAGAAAGAAAACCTAAGCCCCAGAAAATATTGTGGTTGCTAATATAAGTTTACCATAAGCACTTTATACTGTTATATTTGCTATATCCACATGTTTAAAATGCATATCAATGTTACTATAGTTTATCAAAAATTCAATCTCACCTGAAAATTTTTTTCTAAATTTCTCTTCTGTCTCAACATAAAAAAATTCTTCTGTCCCTGGTGTGCCAAAGACAGCTGGAGAAACCTTTTTTTCTGGGTCAAAACCCATACCAGCTGCAATATATCCATACTGTGCAAGAATCTGACACTAAATGAAAAATAAAGGATATATATACATGCCTGCAGTATCAGATTGCAAAGTTGATCATAGTTTCTTAGCATCAGTATTCTTTATAATTTGAAAACATTAAATTTTTTTTCTGAAAAAAAAAACATTTTACAGGACTTTTGCAGATAAAAAAGGATGCAACATTGAAAAAATCTAAAATATATCTCTCAAAGGCCAGCAAGGGAGTCTAGAATATTTTCATTTATTCAAAAGATCCCTCTATACAATTTCAACTTTGCTGCAGTCAAGAACTGTGCAAATAATTTAAATAAAACAAACATACCAGTCCTTGTCCATATCACAATCCCAAAAACAAAGTAAAAACTTTGCAAACTGGTAAAATAGGTGATACACGTGAACTTCCATCAAGGAAGTGAGGCCGGGTGCTCCGTGGAACAAAAAAGACCATTCTCAAGAAAAATAAGTCTTGCAAAATTCATGATTATGTTTGACTGTTGAATTGTTTAATTTTTTGTGAATAATTAAAAATTGTAATTTATTTACTTAATATATACACATACATTAATTTGTTACAATTAGGCTACATAATTCTATCTCACTTATTACAAAGTAATCTCATCAAACAAGAATACACTTACAGCACTTTCAATTTTTTTCATCTGAAGTTCAATAACTTCCTTTCTAGGCTTTTCTTTAAGAGGGTCTTTCCTTATGTCTTTTGCCTTTAATATGTAACTTGTTTTTTCATTTGCAGAAAGTCTTTTCCAAATACGATTTTCTATCTAGTGATGCTGCAAGAAAAGAACCCAGACACAAGTAGGGCATGCAATGGCTTATGATACCAGTTCACTAAACTGGTGTATTTTTTTTTAACCAGCAGCAATTGTTGTTTTTATACTTTTTATGGTTTTTATATTTTAATATTATAAATTACAGACAAGCTGAAAATTAATTTGATTGTACTAAGCAGCTGTGCAAATGAAAAAATTGATTTGATCTAAAAAAGGATCTTAAAACTATCAGAAAACAAGATAAGATGGACAAAAATAATGACATAGAGAGGAAAACACAACTATGCAGACAAACTGCTGTAAAAAAATTTGAGTCACTGTTATTGAACATAAGATACTGCAAAATCTTCTATAACCCCCCCAAACCCATCCATTTCCACACATTCATTTTGAAATTATATATGAAAACAAATGTATCGAAAAGTTCTTATTTGGATAATTTAACACTGGATTCCATTTAAAACTTATGATAATGAAAATATACCTCTTTTGACAGATCTTGCAAATAATGAATATGCATTCGGGCCTCTAACATAGACTGTTTTTTTTCTGTGGCAATTTATTTCCTGTTGCCAGTCTTCTTTCCTTCGCCTGCCTGTTCCCTACCCACATCTAAAATGAATAAGCATGCATCTAAAATTTTAAAATATATGTCATATAAACACCTCTAAACTTATGTCATACATTCCAGTCATCTTCCTCTCATTATGTTCATTAACATGCAAAAAAGATGGATTTATGCAATTTGAAAAATATGCGCAAATACCTCACCTATTTTTGACCATTTTTTGTGTAGAGCAAACAAAACAGTTTGAATCAATCGTAGCTAGTCGTTTCGAACCATGACCATTTCGTACCCAAATAGGTCCAGCTCGAATTCGTACCATGTAATATGACCATTTCGTACCATACAGTATTCAGTGATACTACCATTTCATACCAATGACTTCAAACATGATAAAAAAAAGAGATTTCAAATAATAATAATAATAAAAATAATTTACAACAAGAGGCCCAAGATGGCCCTAATTTGCTCACCTGATTTAAATGTAACTGGTATGTCTTGATAATACCTGCTAAGTCATAACATGTTGCCCCAATAGAAGTGGTTTCAGAGAACATTATTTTTATTGTTTTGCTTTTTAGCTACTTAGGTCACTGTGACCATGACACATGTGAATGGCAATGGTCTATAGATGCTATTAACTGATATGAATGAAATGTGACCAGTAGTGTCTGAGAAGAAGTCATTTGATGGATGGCAGAGTGCCTATCCATAACAAAAGCTAACGAGCAATTTTTAGATCCGGATTTAAGACTTTACAGATTTGACACACATTAATTAAAATATTTTTTAAATAAATTGTAAAAGTCAACAGCAAATTATTTAAAAAAAATTTGTTCAATTAGTTAAAATTACTGGTATTTCACATAACAGTGATTTTGTAAAACCAAAAAAAATTTCAAGGTTCTAACTATATCTACATATCAGTATCACATTTATTTCAAAAATAATAATTACACTAAAAAGTAAAAATTCATAAAATCTCTTCCATGCACCATCGTTAGTCATAAAATTCAGAAATAAAAACAATAAAAATAATTAAAAATCAAAAATTAAAAAAAATTGGCCTCACTGGGATTTGAACCCTTGACCCTTGGGTTGCGAGAATTGAAAATGAAAAAGGTCGAAAAAAGCAAACCTAATTTTTCACAAAAATTATTGAAATTCACAAACTTGGTATAAAAGATGCTTTAGATGCTAAATATCACATCAGATTTTATCTCAGTGAATGGTTTTGGAGAAGAAGATGTTTTAGGTTTTCAACTATGTAGGTCAATGTGACCTACATTTGGTAGCTATGGCAACCAAAACACAAATCGGAAAGGCAATGTTCAATAGATGCTTTTGACCAAGTTTGAACAAAATGTGACTAAAAGTTTCTGAGAAGTCGTTTGAAGCAATGGTTGATGGACGGATGGACAACGAACGACGGAGGGTGTGCTTCTATTGATACCAAAAGCTCACATAAACACTTAAAAATTTGTGCTCAGGTGAGCTAAAAATTAAAAGTAAATAATAATATTTATAACTTGTAATTAAGTAAAACAATTTTTATTCACGAATTTACTTTTCAGGGTGTAAGATTGACTAAAAATATGCAACTTTTACTGAAAATGTTAAAATTTTAATTAAACAGCATCTTCTTTCTTCTTTTTGTTTTTTTTTAATTGCTTAAATAATGTTAAAACATAATAACATTTTTTTTTTTTAAAAAATAAGCATAAAAATATGTCTCCTTTCTGAGGGTGTTTTTTTTTAAAATTAAATTAATTGTCGCTAATACATGCTTACTGCTTGGTTTTCTTACAAATGAAGACCTGAAACACAGCGTGCCTTTAGTAGGAATTTCAGAACACCGTCTAAAGCAGATATCAAGCGAAACAAAATGTTTTCAAATAAGTTTGTTTTAAACAAATAACTTTGAAATGACGCAAATTTGCAACTAATTATTTTTGTGTGTGTGTGTGTAAAATCATGAATAAAGAAAATATGTTCCAATTATTTAAAAATAAAACATTTACACACGAAAAATATATACATTGCATATGTTTGAAAAATAACATGGTATGAATTTGTATCATAGTGTTTAAACATCAGAAAAATCTTGCTTAACGTTAGCATTACACTATGGTACGCAATGGTTAAACAAGATGGTACAAACTGGTTTTGGTACGAAATGGTCACGGTATGAAATGGATGGTACGAAACGGTTATGGTACGGAATGACTATAAACCAAATCAGCAACCATAAAAGTTAAAAATAACTAAAATGCTTAGATAAGCATTTCCATACTAAAAGTCTTCACATAAATATGAACATTTATATGCAAAATAAAAAATATTGGTACAGATTTGATCTAAAAACCCTAACAAAAAAATGTGAAAAACCTGAAAATTTTTCACATAATTTAAAAAAAGTGCAAAGCTTTTCTTTCTTTTTTCCCCTTACTTTCTTCTTTTTAAATTTTTGTATCCATGACAATTATTTCATGATATAACAGAAACCTATGTGGTTATCTGTCCAAATGCATCTTGAAAAACAAGCGAATCCATAAAACCACTTCACATCCCTCCATAGATATTTATGAATTAAACTTCTATTTTTCTGCTTTCTAAACCAAGCTGTGATGACAGCTGTTCAATCTTTTCTTTACAGTTTTTTCCTGCTGATTTCATCCCCCCTCTCCATGCTTCTTCAAGTTTGTTTAAATCTTCTGGTGAAATATCACCCCTATTTCTTTTTGTCTGAAATGTAATAAATACATACATTATTTGAAACTTTTAACAATGCAGTTCTCAGAAAATCAATATACATAATTTTGTGTTAGTTTTTATCAATAAGGGATGGTTGGGGAAATAGTAAAAGACAGAATTCAAACCACCTGGACTGAAGATCAGAAACTTATCAAGACTATGTTCTGCTTCAAAAATGAAATATCCAAACCAATACTGTTAGACGTTTATTTAAAACTAACAAAAATGCGACTTTAAGTATTTATTTTAAATAAATAATGGATCATTACTAGCGGAATACTCTAATCATCCCTTTACATGAGTGGAACCCACTTGCATTTTTTTCAAACAAGAATTTGTCAAAACTAAATTCGAACCAAGAACTATATTGATAATTTGCACAGAAAATTTCTCAAACATCTAGAATGTAAAATTTAATACTGGGACTTTTTTATATTACATTATATTAAAAGTTGTATTTCAACATAGGACATTTAATTTTTCCAACCGTTTGAATACCCCCTCCCTCTTCTCGTGAGCTGGAGTATGTTACTTCCCGCTAATCACATACATTTATATTTTTTCTCTCAAAAATATTAATATTTCACTTATAACTTACGAAACTCATGATTTGTTCTTTTTAACTCTTGTATTTTGTTGAATATTGCTAAATCGTGGTAGTAGATAGTTTTTGTGAAATTTCGCGCGATCACCTTGTAAAATTCCCGCGTTTTCGCACTGGCTTCTTTTTTCTTCTGCTTTCTTCTGGTGAGTATGGAGCACCACCAACAGTCGTTGTTCAAGAATTCAACGTTTATATCTAATTGTAAAAATTGATTAAAAACAATATAAAACATCATTTTAGAGTATGAACCAGAAACAATTAGTAGTCAGTTGCACGTTCTTATGATTACGCCTGTCATTGACAGTCACAGAAACCTGTAATTCTGGACCGACGGTCCGTGTTAATTATCTAGAGCTACGTCACTCGCAAAACCAAAATACCTATTTGGCAGGTACCCAGACCAAGGTACCATGTTTCTCTTGTACATCCCTTGCAACAATTTAGTTTTTAGAGGCTTATCCTGGTTGTGTTATCAAAATAGACAATTTTTCAGAAGAATGGCTACGCATGTATGCTGATGGCTGCCAAGTGCCAGTAGATCTATTAATACAGTAGTTGGTGCAGATTATCCAAACTTTCATTTAGCTTTTTATCAATCACTAAAGTTCTATGATTTTTCGCTTTCGAAACAGTATTATTACATTTATGCATCTTATGTTATTTATTGTATTTTAATTCGTATTTTAATTCAAATCTCTAAATATAATCTATTTGTAGTTTGAATTTATAATTTCGTTTTTCGCTTAAAATTAGATCCGAAGTTACTAGTAACTCGCTTACTCAACCACAGTCTCGCGTTAGCTACTAACAGTACTAACATGTAGACTGTACAGTCTAAAAGGATGTTACTGTTATTAGCAGCCTAACATCACTAATCTAATAAATTTCTACTAATAGTACCTAATATTTATGGATCGGGTGGGATCATTACAGGGAAGTTTTGTCACTGAAGGTCGAATATCGCAACCCCACTTTTCTCCGAAATATTTTATCAACCCATGGATATGTTGCTAACAAGGGATTACATGTTGAATGCAAAACAAAGTATCTACGTCCAAATTAGTCAAATTCCACATGTTCTTTATTATTCAGTTAATTCAAAAACTTCCACAAAGTACTACGGTCTTCCGAGGATTAAACCAATCTCGATCATATTCTAGACAGGATATTATCTACAGAAAATAATAAAGAAAAAGAAAAAAACAAAAACAAAAAAGTGAAACCATATTTTGTTATTATTATAAAAATTAATTCGACGGCTCTACAAAACTGAGCTAACCGTTCTTATACCAAAAAAATTTATAAAAATAAAGAAATAAAAAGCCTTTTCGCTTGCAAATTTCTCCACTGTACGTAAGGCCTTGCTTTTTTGTATCCAAACTCTCCACACTCTTTCGTTTCATGAAATCTGATATGTACAAGATATGTTCAAAGAACGGCTTAATTAATTACCGGATTCTGATAATTGCAATTACACGATCTGTTGTCTAAATGCTCTGTATATGTAGTACATAGTATATTATACATATAATATTAAAAACAGGTGTCACCCGTATGCACTCGCACACATGGAATGTTATGTAAAAATAGAATTTAAAATATTTAAGATTTTCCTGTATCTGAAAGTGATGTCTTAATTTTATGATCTAAATGTATGAAATAAATTTGTTTTTCTTGAAAGCAATTTCCTAGGATTTTTCTGAAATTTTTGGTAAAAGTATTGAATATTGAGAAAATTACATTTTTCAAGATAAAAACACTATTTCACCTGAATATCATTCAGCTTAAGCATAATGACGTTTTCAACAATTTAATTTTGTGAAAATTCTGATTCTGTAAATGATAATTTGTGGTTGGTAGTGTGTATATATATACGTGAATTGATCCTGATCTTAACCCGAATAAATGAAACATGCTGATTGAATGGTTGCAGCGCTAAGTGCAAGAACGATAATTCTTTTCATGTGAACAAGATGTGATTGTGCGACCTTTGTACTTGTTTTTATTTTCAATTTTGTACAGACTAGATGCAATCACGAACGCCTTAATTTTATTCTTATGTTTTGTTCCGTTTGTGACCTGTTTCGACGTGAATCAACAAACATGTAAAGCCTTATATCACAATTTCGACATTGAAAGGCTAGTGTGTAAATTCCATGGAGATGGATTTTAAAGGGGGCTGAAAGAGGCTAGGGTAATTGAATTTACCCAACTATCTTCAAAGAATCTGCTGGTGCTGAAAAGCAACACACTGCATCTTGTGAAAATCTTGAACGGAGAACAGCAGATTTGAAATCAGATCATTGCGCTGGTTGGCAGTCCAAAAGTAGAAGTTGGAGGAGAATTGTGTGTAAGTACCCCCCACTCCTCCCCTTTATACTGACCAACTATGTCTTATCGAATGTTTTGCCTTCGAACTCAGAATGATGTAGGAGCAAGAAGCGATCATTTTGATAGGCACTGGAAGTTAAGTCCTTATTAATTCTTTCTGAATTAGGGTGTATAAAATGTATTGTCACTCCGTTGTTACAGACAAAAAAAAATCTTATAAAATATATCGGGAAGGAAGAGGAGTTATTGACGATTTCATTAATATAATTACTTGATTTATATCCCGAATACTTTTTGACAAATTTAGTTAAAATTGATAGATTAACAATACATATTGCCTATCAAAAGGACGACCACTCTTTTGAAAAATTCGTCTGCTAGAGGTCTGTGGGAACTATCTTTACACAGAAAACAGACTAAATATATAGCAAATACCTGCTAAATTTTGATGTGCCATATGTGCACATTTCGGAAAATCTTTCCTTATAAACAAAGTTATTTGCAGATGAACCAATTTATAATTTAAAACTTGGTTAAACATGATGAATCGCCTAGATTTTTTTCCAGTGAAGTCTGACTCTAGGACCACAACACAAGATACCGGTAGTTCAGAACCTGCAATAGATGACGATTTACAGGTTAAACATGTTTTTAAGTTTCAACATAGTCAAAAATCATTATACTTATAAGAATAATTTCTATATATTGCTGAATTTAACCATTCTTGAATCTTCAATTATTGTTGATGAATTCTCAACTACAGGTGGTGGTGAGGATGAGTTAGAATCCAATGAAACGGATCTGGTTATACTGACCATTCACTTAACTTGAGGTGCTGTAAGTGATTCAGATGCAACATCAGATCTGGTTAAACTGATATAATTCTCAACTGGAATTAGGGGTGTCGGTGACATAGGCGGTGTAGTTGGTGAAAATCCGACACGTTTGGTTTGTCTATGACGTTTAACAATTACATTTGGCTGCCTCTTAAATTGTTTTTCTTGCATTTTCACCCTATAAAAAAGGAATAGAAAAAAATCAAGTTAAATATATTCTTTTTTTGTAGCAGAGGACGTCCACTTGGTTATATCCATTTGCTATTGCATTAGCTCGTAATGTATTGCTTTATGTTAAAAAGTATATATTAATTAAACATATTATAGTTTTATATATAGCTTTTGAATTGACTATTATGATATTCAATTTTATTATTCATTATTCTATTTCTTAATATGTAAAGTTGCAAGTCAAAACCAAAATCAAGTTTTATTCATGGTTGAATTAATTAAGAATCAATCAAAAAAATTACTATGTCATGATCGTAAATGCTTCATCTCTTAAAAGTATCACACTTAGAAAAATCTGGTCTAGATCTACTATTAATATGCAGTAGTAGTGAATAATACCTTAAATAAGACATTTAAATATTGTTTTTAATTTCATTCAGTCGTTTAAGTTTTTGTGACGGTATACTTCATACTGCGTTGTTGCAAAAGAAAACGCCATTCAGCGAGAGATAATATTCATTTCAGAGAACTTTCAAATATACACTCTCATAGTTCATGAGCATAAGTATTATGTCATATCTGTTTGAATTTTTAACTTGTTTCATTTTTCAGTTTTTGGTGTAACCATAATAGTTTACTGTGCTTACATAAGACGCCACAAAATTGATTTTTATATATAAGACAATTTTGATGTCTGTGTAATGATATTACACTTTTTGACATTCGTTTAGAGAGGTCATAATTAGACCATTTTTATTTCATTACAGATGCTTGTCAATATATAGCCATCATGGTTATAGTAACCCTAGTTCTATGGATTGTACAAAGATATTTATATCGTGCTGATCAACCTCCCCCACAAATACAGCGACCTATACCTCCTCATCGACGACATCGTCCAGTACATCCTAGAAATCCAGCAGGTCCCCCCACCCACATCGCGCGCAACACAGCAACAAGATAGGCTTAATTCATGATAAAATCTTACTAGTTTTCCATAAACAGATAGGCTTAATTTATGATAAAATCTTACTTTTTTTCCATATCTTCAAAGCAGAGATCCTTTAGTCTATAACCATACTGAAATTGCTGCTATATAGTACTTTTAGTCTATAACCATACTGGAAATTGCTGCTATATAGTACTTTTAGTCTATAACCATACTGAAAATTGCTGCTATATAGTACTTTTAGTCTATAACCATACTGAAAATTGCTGCTATATAGTACTTCCTGCACCGTATTTAATTTATCTGATAAATTTGTTTATACATTCCACAATTTTCTCGCCTGGCAAGTATAGTCACCTTATTACCTTTACTTGTAAAAGTGTTATTATTATTGCTCAGTGGTTTATTCCATTTGTTCATTCCAGAGCGGACATTTTTTACTTTTGATATGTAATATGAAGTTATTCCAGGTTGTAATTTTATCGTGCCATTTGTTTTTCAATATAATACTCATTGTATGATATTTTAAATGTTATGTTTTTATAAATACACCAGTTATTGTGCCAATTAATGCTATGCAATATAGATTATAGAGTTTAACAGTTGATATTTATCCTGTTTTAACTTTTAAAAATATGTAGTAACTTTAACAATGTAGCAATAAAACTAGTGTGTAATGCAAAGTTATACTCAGGTTCTCAAACATGACAATGTTATGTGTAACGTTTTAATATGTACCATTTTCATGCCTCTCGGAACATTATGTACCATTTTTAATAACAATAGTGTGCAATGCAAAGTTATACCCAGGTTTTCAAACGTAAGTTTTTATGATGTGTAATATGTATCAAGTCATTCTATCTTCTGTCTAAATAGCTAGTGAACCAGAGTGATTGTACTCCAATGCGGGTTTTGCAATTGTATAAGCTTTACATGTTTCTATGGTTGAACTGAAATAAAAGCATTTATATTCATTTTAAGGCTTTCAGGTTTACTCTCTTCATTTTTCACTGATAGTGTTAGCAACATTTAAAATAACTAAAGTTGAACCATAGTCAATTTGCTGAGTAGTATAATATGAACTTTTGCCGAGATCTAATTAATATCATAAGACATAAGTAAAATTCTATTGCTCAATGATGTATGTCTCAGAAAACCTAAAAGCTCTAATAGCATTGCTAATATTTGTATTTTTTTAGATTTTAATTTTCTTTATATTTTTTAAAGTTAAATAAAAATAAAGAAGATGACAACATTCAATTTTTTGGGTTTATTTTCTATGTTATGACATAGGTCTGAGTTATAGATTGTCTACAGTTCCTGACCTTTGTTCATCTAAATAGCACTAAACATTTCACCACTTTTAGATGATAAAATTATGAGGAAATAAATTAAGATTATCATCCTTAATTTGTTTATACAAATGTTTGAAATGGAAAACTTCACTTGAGTTTTTGACAGTTATATTTTATAAGCAGCATATATGCACGTATAGTGGAGGGGTGATGGCGGCTTTGTTTGTTTGGGTAGTTGCTAGGTCACAGGGAGGGAGGAGTCGTGGGGTGTTGTTAGCAACAGCAAAAAACAAAACCTATATATTACTTACAACAAAAACCTAGGTCCATGGATACGAGGCGTGTCAAATCACAATGCTGGTAGCAACGCCAAACATGTTGATAGAGACGAGGCGTGTCCAAACGCCCTGTTGGTAGCAACACCAAAAACAAAAGCCGTGGTGATGATCCTCGTGTTTGTTAACAACACAGACAGAGCTGTTAGCAACGCCCAACATGTCCATAGAGACGAGTCGTGTCAAAACGTGGTGATGGTAGCAACACCAAACTTGTGCTATGGATACAAGGGTGTGGCAAACACAATGTGTCCCATGGAAGCAAAGTGCTTTTGTCGCCAAAAATATATTTATATATAAGAGCATGCAAAAGCGTGCGAGATGTCATAAAATATGAGCGTTATAGGACCCATATACTACTAATATGTTATAAATCTGCATAGAGTTATAGACGCGACAGCTTCAACAACAATGTAAGTACATAAGGATTCACATCTGTATTTTTATAAAGATACTTCTTGACTTATAATTAGCAACATATTAGAACAACACTTCTTATAGTAGATCTACAGGTGTTAAAAAATGAAAGTCAAGAAAAATCCTTACCAAAAATACAATAGTGATCCAATGATTTCAATATACACATTTTTGAAGATTTTTATTAAAATCTTGAACACATAGATTACTGACAGATTTCATCAAATTTAACTTTTGAAAACACAATATGTACAACGTTCATTTTTTCCCGATTTGATGTTAGTGAACTCAGGTCATTATGTAAAGTCCGTTTTCACCACCAGTCTATCATTTTGCCGTATAAATACGTGTTTTACATCCACATGTCCACATTTTACAGTTAATAAAATTCAAGTTGAATTTTACAAACTTTTTTCCCTCTAAGTTAATTTCATGTGTCCAAAAAGTTAACGAAAGTTTTTTCCTTCTAATTTTTCGAAAAAACTGTACACAGCTCTTATTATATTTCTTTTATTTGGTTTTCGATGGCAGTCAACTCAACCACCAGCCTAGTCACTGTTATGTGAAGACCCGTCTTTACCGCCAGCAAATAATTGAGGCGGTTCATCATTGTTTGTCTACAACAAAAAAAGCGAGATCATTATCATTATATAAATGACAGCATCCTGTTGCATATGGAGAGTCTTAATCTATTGTTTATTACAATATTTTTATTTTACAGACTACCACAGAACAGAAATCATACTCCACAAGAAATGGTGTTAAAAACACAAAAGGAGACTTTGTCAGTTTTTATACAACTAATTCTTTATTTTCTGTAAGATCATAATAATCAAAAATGATTATTGCATGTTGTGTGGTAATAACATGACAATCCAGTGGTATACCCAAGATAAAAAGTGATTATTGCGCAGTATATGATAATTATATGACAATCCATTGGTGTATCCAAGATATACATATGGAAACTCCAGTGGTAAATCCAAGATAAAAAGTGATTATTGCACAGTATATGATAATTATATGACAATCCAGTGGTGTATCCAAGATATACATATGGAAACTCCAGTGGTATACCCAAGATAAAAAAAGTGATTATTGCACAGTATATGATAATTATATGACAATCCAGTGGTGTATCGAAGATATACATATGGAAACTAGAGATTTCATACTTTTTTAGATAACATAAGAGTTATTACATCTGGAGGATTTTTTTTTATATGTTTATATATGTTTACGTCTCTCTATCTTTATTTGTAAACCTCAGATGACAAACAGATGACAACCACAGAATGGTCCATAAAAATATCCACAGCTTATGAGAAATAGAAGATTAATATAATTATGTTTAGACTATTAAAAACTTACTTTACCTCCCATAAGCCTCCCTTTTTGTTGTAACATTTTGCTTAATCTCCCCATGTCTAATTATCCCTCTTTATCTAGTAGTAGAGCAATACAATAAATCGACTGTGTTTAGTCCATGTTTTACCTCAAATTTAAGCTACTTTTAATAGAAGAACAATACTCTCATTGTTTTGATGTATTTAAAACAGGGTTTACCTCCCATGAGCTGCTCTATTGTTTGTGCTTTAAAGAAAGACAGTCTGACGAACAAAGTTTCATTGTTCTATCGTCTCTAAAAAAATACTCGCTTTCTGCTATGAGTTACAATATTCCCCTAACCTGCTTGATACACGTATGACAAAAACATGTCTTTGGTAAAAACTGAGGCAAATGGGAAGTTGGTAAAAGCGTCAGCGTCTTTCGCGCGGTCTAAGTCAGTGGTGATCAACTTCTACGGTGGATATACTTATATCCATCTATATAACCAGTCTTCCAGGCTGTCTTTGGGTTGGGACGAATACAAACAACTAATCCACTTTGCAGACGGTGTAAAGGTGGAAGAATTGAACCAACAGTTCATCAAACAGGTTATGTCATATAATAAATAATAAATATTGAGTTGCACAAGCAAGGGTACGAAGAGAAGACGACTGGTTATCGATGAAGATCAGTAAATGCATGTCGTTGTACCGTTTATCACAAAGAACATTATTTGAATATTGAATCATATATAATGAATTTATGTTGTAATAAAATTTCTTTAAAACCATTTGTCTTGTTATTTATATTTTGCCAAGAAACTAAACTGATAGACTACCTGTATTTTTTTAATATTCACAGGTGCCCGACTCTTTAATCTTTTGGCTCTCTAGAGCGTTTATTTCTTTAATTACAAATTATCGTACATATACAAAATAATAGCACATGATTAAATAACATTTTACAAAAACGATATTCATATATCATTGTAAAAGTAATTAAAAAAGATTATACATATGTACAGATGGTCCACTTTAAAGATATTAAAAGGTTCAATAGCCGTAAGGTGGTAAGGTAAAGTAGTCATCAGATATGACTCTTTAATTTAATACAAATGTAAGATGTTTAAACTCTTTTTTATTTAGTATTCTCATTTTTCTTATCTCTTGTAATTTTATGATCATTGGTAGTGATAATCTCCTTGATCTCATTATTGAAAAAAAAAATGATTCAACAAGGTCTGTTTAGCTGCTGAAGTTTATCAACTGTTCATTTTTATAATTAAAAGTAAAATCTTTACATTTAACTACTTCTGTGCCAAGTGAAGTAATATATGAATAGGATTTTGGTCCCGGAAAAAATTCCAGATATAATTTCTTCGTTTTGTTTCAGCCTAAATTTTCATATCACGCTGTAAGTATTGCAATATAAACCATTGCGTCCCAGGTTATCTAATTATTTATATAATTTCAGCCTAGCATGTGCTGTTGTAAAAGCAGCAAGATATATATAAGTAGGACCTAAATTATCTATAAATTCTATTTTTATCTTCATAATGTACCATGACATAGTCATCAAATACCATGTTAAAATCTTTTGTTTTTAACATTTTGTCAGTTAAGATTTAAAAAAAAATTGGCGGAAGATTCGGTGATAATAGTTCTTATACCCTCATTTACTTGATAATCTTCAAAAAACTTTAGTTTTTCTTCTTCACTTTTAACGTTCCCCGGGAAACTACTAGCTTCTGCCTTAATTTTCATAAAAGTATTGATATATTCGGCAATTAAACCCCCCTCCCCTGATTCTTTATTATATGGGGTTGTTTAAGGGAAATGGTAAATTTCGAATATTTTTTAATAGTGTATCCTTTATCTAGTGTTGTATGAAGTTCCATGGTAGTCAGGTGCATGTTAGGTTCTTTGTTCATCTGTATGCTGACTGGATTCTTTTTGCTCGGTGGTAGCACATTAAAAACATAAATGGAATAGTAATTTACCATTTAGTTTCATAGGTAAAACTTGAAAATATAATTTTCTTGGAGGTAGAACTGTTACAAGACCAAAACCGGTGTATTACCGAATATCCTTAAAAATTTTTAATATGATTTCTGGTGTACATGAAATAGGATATTCTGCCTAACGGCATATACTTGGATGTAAGCTGACAAAGTCTCTGTATTCCATAGATTCACCTTCTTTGATCCTGTATGAAAGGCAAAATGATGACATCTCCCACCAAAAAAAGCATCTCTAGGATTCAGTCTCCCAACATGAAAATAGTTATGGGAAAATATATTTAGATCGGAATCATTTTTAATTTGTTCCCTAAATTCACATTCCCATATAGATCTATTTATAAAACCATCATTTTCCAATTCTCTTTGCCTGTCAATAGTTTTAGTATAAACTTCATTAAAATGAAACTTGTTTTTGGTGTTCACACATTCGGGATGTGCGTGGAATTTACACCCTAAAAATTCAAAGACAGTACCTTTATGTTCGTCCTCTACATTTGGGGAACATATCGAACATACACATCAAACCTGTAATTTTTATATCTTTATTCAGACCCATTACCCGCATACTGTATTTTTAGGTTTGGGTCTTTAAACATCAAATAATCAAATCAACACTCAGTTGGTAGATATTTATCATAAATTCACTTTTCAATTGTTCCTGTACTTTAGAGAGAAAGGATTCAGCTAAAAATAGGCTTTATTTGCATATTACGTAATTGTTGTTGAAATGGAAAATTCTACAGGAAAAACACGTTATATATGTTTTTTCTTCGACATCTCTTTTCTATGTTTCAAATTTCAACAAAATCGATACATAAATGAACCTGTAATGACCATTTATAGGTTTTTGCTATGTAAAGTAACGGTAGCCATCTAGAATTAAGGACGGACATGTCAGATACAATTTTTTATCTATAGCAGCTAAGGACTTTTTAAAACAAATTTCATATGAATTGGCCTATTTGTTTCAGAGAAGATGAAACTTTACGGACGCACGCACGCACGCACGCTTTACCATACCATAAGCTCTTATTTGCATATTACGTAATTATTGCACAAACAAAAAAAATGTACAGAAAACCTGTTACATATGTTTGCTCCCCTGACATCTGTTTTCTATATTTGAAATTTCAACAAAATCGGTGGACAAACAAAACCATAATGGCCATTTTTAAGTTTTTGCTATTTATAATACCAGCAGCCATCTTGGATTTCCGATAAACATGTCGGATATAATTTTTAATCTTTACCAACCAAGGACCTTCCACACTCAATATCCTTTCAATTGGCCATGTACTTTCAAAGAGGATTTTCAAATATTTCAGCAAAAAATATACCTAATTTTTCAAATTATGTAATTATTGCACAAACGAAAAATTGTACAGAAAACCCGTTACATATGTTTAATCCCCACGACATCTATTTTTTTATGTTTCTAATTTTAACAAAATCGTTACATTAATGAGCCTGTAATGGCCATTTATAGGTTTTGCTATTTATAGTAACAACAGCCATTTTGGATTTCCGACAAACATGTCGGATACAATTTTTAATCTTTATCAGCTAAGGACTATTAATAACAAATTTCATTTGAATTGGTCTATTGGTTTCAGAGAAGATGATTAAAGTTTACGGACGCACGCACGCACGCTTTTCCATACCATAAAAACTGGATGGCCCTTAAAAGGACCTTCTTTTATTATGTCGGTACTGGTCAGTTACAGTGACCAGTGGCGCCAAATGATGTCACGCCGCACCATCTCAGAAAACACCAGCCCTCGAAGTGCTCTTGGCAGAGTTGCTAGGGCGTCAGGGTTCGGTTTGTGCATTCTACAATTCACCGCTCCACCAAAGTGCTCTGGTCAACTGTCCCGTTTCTGGGAAATCACGTTCTATAATCCAGCTCCCAGTAATCGAGCCAGGGGTTGTCTGTCACCTCTTCTTGTAAAAATCGTACCCTCAGATTGTTCCATGAGTAAGACATTTTTTGGACTAAAAAATTATTATGAAATTTATAATATAAAATTCTCAGTTAGATGACGCTAATGGGGCTTTAAACCAAAACTCACTCACTCACTCCAATACCTGCGGTTGCCGAACTTTGTCCTTTTGTCTTGTGCTCTGCGATCTGCAAGTATAAATAGAGAAATTATCAATGCAATTTCATCCATATTTTTTCTATTTTTCCGATTTAGACGGATTGGGGTTTGTGTAAGTTGAAAGATACTTACATGTATCACTTAACAATTTTCTTGTTGTCTAGCTAGTTTTAATTTCTATTTCGTCATTTTTATAATCACTCAGGTTCTTTGCGCACTATCCCCAACTTTGGCATATATAAGCACTCCTCTAATAAAAAAAGTTTTCCCAGTTTGGCTCTTCTCCTGAAAAGAACCAAAAAGAAATGTATAAAGCAATTGCTTCGATATTTAATAATATCTTATTTGTAAAAACTCAAATAACAACGCATATTATGCATCAATGAAAACGGTTGAATTAAGTAGCTGAACTCACCATTTTTTCCTGTCAATCTCTTCATCTACTGCCTTTTGGTATGTTTCTCTCACGAAAGGATGTTCTTTAAATTGTGCCAAGACATTAACACTTGACATATTTTCTTGTGCCTCGATTTTGTTTATATTATATATATTTTGTTTATGGACTGAGCCCATCTTTTCCACTTGCTCTGCAAATCAAAATTGATTTTTAATAGTACTTACCCAGAATAAAAATTGGATATCTTGTCTATTTTAGCACAGCCAGAAAAAAATTCGTTATTCAATACTTACTGCATTGTATAGACATAATATTTAGCATGTAAATTATTCGCTTTCATTTGCTGAACATCAAATTTATAATCTTGGATAGTTATTGCTTTTTCAGATAGTAAGAAATCTAGGAAGTGGCTCAGCGCATAATAGTGATTTTGTGCAGTTGTTGGAGCTATTGTCCCTTCTTTCCTCTTTTTCTTCACCTTTTTCTCAAGATCCATTACAACTGTTTCCTGTATCCTTGCGTGGGGTTGGTCTTCGTCTTTTGTTCCTGCAAATGAATTATATTCATGGATAAAATGTTTGTCTTCGAGAAGTTTATTCAGATCAAAAAACAAAAAAATTAAACTCCATATTAAAAAGAAATATACATACCTCTCCTGAAAATCTCTGAGAGGTCAAATGTCTTACTGAGCCCAGACAAACATCTTTTAACCTGCTGCACATACTGGCGAACATGGAAGCCGGCTAGTAACCACCAGATGACGATGTGGCATATTGAATGAATGTTTAAATATTTTTATCTCCTCTGTGTCTGAAAAATAAATGTACGTGATTCTATGATAAAAAGTTTTTCGAACAACGATTAACAATAAACAAATCGGTACTTTTTTTTCCATTTGTTGCATCAAAAATAAATCTGATCTCAGATTATCATAACAATTACCGCTGGGCTTCTGTCTTTCTGGTTTTCTGGCTTGTTTGTTTTCTTCTGAATGGATAAGTTTTATTTGGCGGGCTAGCTGGGTAACGTACATTTCTCACATTGCTTCTTAGGCAATTTTGGATTTTTTCACCTCTCCTATTTGTATCTGGACCCGATCTAATGTAAATATATAATACAAATACCAGTTTAATTTTGATGTGCCAGATGTGCACATTTCGGAAATTCATTCCTCGTCAGTGACACTAAGACCGAAAAGTTTGATACATAAAAAATATAAGCCAAACAGTTGAAAATAATGAATCTAAAGTTTCAAAATTATATAAATCCAAATTCAGCTAAGGAATGCTGTGCATGAGGGAACAAACCTTGGTTTTAAATCAATTTCAAATTTTAGACGACTGAAAATTTTGCTAAATATTACATTTTCTGACAGCAAAAAGTACTGCCTACTGAGTTATGGATACCCGCGGGGAGTTTTACTCCACCAGCATTGGTAACATATAACTTGTGAGTAAAATAGATAATATATATATATATATGTTACCGGTTACTTAAAGTAAGTTTGCAATATTATTTATATTAAAATCAAAACAGAGAATTGGTTAATTGTACATAATAAGACACTTTCTTAAACCATTTATTTCCTCCAGTAGCTTCGTGTTCTTTGGTATGATTTCTTCTCATATGCCTGGAGACACTTCCCCAAAATAGCATTAGGCATATGGGGCACTCTGATTCTACAATCACAAAAAGATAAATAATATTACTTTTACAAATAACTTATTGGCAATGTTAATTCATATTATAGTTACTAGAGTTAACGTTTTATGGCAAATATGAATATTATGATAAGTACTTACTTTTCTTAACTTTTTTAGGCTGTTCTGATCCCTCGGGTGTAGTCTCCTCGCATGCAGATGGGGCATGCGTCTCGGCAGATGGTATTGTTGATTCAGAATCATCAGATTTGGATGAAAGATCAGCTGCAGCTTCAGCCAACCTACGTCTCTGTATATCAGATGAGGTTTCAGCTGCATCCCTATTCCTCTTCTCACTTCTCTTGTCCTCCGTCACCACAATCAATAAAGAGATTAAGTAGCGTGGTTTGCTTTGCATATCGCATTTATCGGCAGAAAAATTATACGTATCTACATTTTGACAATTTTGTTTACAGTCTGAAAATCGTTTGGATATAAAACAAACAATTTAACATACTAGTCCAGTTATTTCATGAAATGTCTATTGTGTGTGTATTTTTTTTTTACTATAAAATTTTTAGGTACTTATCTTGCAAGTCCCAGGAGATTGGGAAATTCAAGAGAGTTCGTATAAGGAGAGACAACTGTGTCGATCAAATTGTACAACAAATTGTACACGTCTCAGAATTCTGTTTTTAAGCAAAATTCAGAAAAATTGGCATTT
The DNA here is from genome assembly GCA_029721355.1 of Tegillarca granosa. Lineage (NCBI taxonomy): Eukaryota > Metazoa > Mollusca > Bivalvia > Arcoida > Arcidae > Tegillarca > Tegillarca granosa. The sequence goes on along the minus strand of JARBDR010000827.1, from coordinate 97,012 downwards.
AGACAGTAAAAGTGCATAATAAAATTGAATAGACATGGCAATTTTGTTCATTTAGATATTTATGGTATATTTTTAATAATTTTTCAAAGTTTTCAAATCAAGCTATAAACATCAATCTCAATCAACGAAATTCAACGTTATGAAATTATTATTCATAGTACTCAATGGAATTTTTTCAGTATTCTCATTTCTATGAGTTCACTCGCGCAAACGATGGCAGGAGGAACTATACAATAAGAACCGCTATGTATTGTTTTTAACAATGGCTGCCAGTTAACTTACAAGAATCAACACTTACGCAGTTTTAATAGTCTGTATCAGATACCTTGAGTTGTCATTAAATTTAGGTATTTACTGTATACAGTTTGCTAATATAGACGGGACTATTTTTAAGGATATCCATACACGTCGGTAATTTAGAGTGATTTCCCTTGAATCATTCCTATTTTTCATTTCCGGTTTGGAAAACTACGAGATTTTTGAGAGCCGTTTATTAACAACATGATAATTTTCAAGACAGCTATTTTGAAAAACTAGTGGGACATGCTAACTTATCCAAATCACGCCTTAAAATTATGTTTGATGTTTCACTTGAGACTGTAATTTTTATGCTTAAAATTTATTCATGTTCTGTGTTTGAATGTGTCAGTGATGATTATTTAAAAGTGTAATGTTCTGGTGATCTAAATGGGTGTTATCGTCATACTTTGAAGGTAAATGGTATAACTAAAAATAAATAGAATTGGAACGAAACGTTTCGATGTTTAGCTTTAAATAGGACGAAATGTTAGTCTGTTAAAGGTGTGGTTAAGGATGACGACGCCTAAAGGGAATTAACATTCTGAACAAGAAAAAGACTTAAGTAGCGTGGTTTAGTCTACATATCGCTATCTACAACACAACATCGCTGTATACAACACAAAATAATATGGTATATGGATCGTATATCACAGTACAAAAACTGTTAAAAATGCAAATTCGAATGCACTACAAAATACAGGTCGCAGAAGTTATTTAAAAATGTCTTAAAAATTTATTAGCTATTGTAACGTGTGTGCGAGATTACGAATCTTAACTCAATCAATCTCACAAGAAAACGTCTTTACAAGATGTGGGTAAGTCATTCCTTTAAGAAATGCACTTATATAAACTTATGAGTTTCGAACTCGAAAAAATAGAACAAATATAATTATCGTGAAGTAAGTATTTTTATATTAATCCTGACTAGGGTCATAGACTAAACTCAAATGATTATTTCAACGAAATATCAAGATGAGTATACAATACATTCACAAGGGTATAAATTTGTATTGCTGAAGAATGCCACATTTCATGAATTCGACAGTGTATAAGCTCAGTGACCAAACCGGGAAAACATCACACTTTCAGATATTTATTTACAGGAAGACATTGAAAAAACACCGGAAAACAAGTTGTAGTGGAGAATTGTAACGTGTATGGGAGATTATGAATTTAAATCCAATCAATCTCACAAGAAAACGTCTAAACAAGACGTGGGTAAGTCATTCCTTTAAGAAATGTACCAATAAACTAACGAGGTTCGAATTCTAATGTAGATGAACAACAGAAATTTCTAACATGAAATTAGTAATACCGAATCAATCTAGACCAGGGTTGTAGGTCGATCTCAAATGAATATTTCAATTAAATATTGAAATAAGTATCCGATAAGCTTGACATGGGTCTAAACCAATAACATAAAAGAATACTTCATGTTGAGAAATCGAGGTATAAGAATATCAAGTTATAAGGGAGATACCCGAGAGTTTATTAAACAACACAAGGAAAACCAAAATAGATACGTTAACTTCTGGGACCAGTAGAGAAAACCGACCACAAATAAACTCAGCTATTCACCTCGAATTCCTATTACTAAATGTGTCTCTTAACTAATACTGCTATATATGGCCTAGGAGTTCAGCAAGATATCATATAAAATTAAACTATGTTTTAAAATAATTTAAGTATAATGTTTTTAGAAAAAAAAAATTAAGATATCTAATTCGAACTACCAAACCAACAGCAATTAACAGTAAATATGACAGAATTTTAATAACATTTATTACACAAAGGGACAGTTACACAAAAAAAGGGCAATATTTATTCAAATTATTTAATTTGATGTCTTATCACATATCAAATTTACCACATTCAATCTCTTCTATACTCCTAGTTACGTTGTTTACAATAGATAATAACTATTTCTGTTATATAACCAGTCAATTACTACATCATAACAGAATAAATAAATTATCTCTAATATTGAAATAAGGAGATAAAAAAAAAAAAACTATTAGAGTATTATAAGTCAAATACTTTACAAAACTCAAGTGTGACATCAAATCTAATTCACATGAATCAATTCATGTTCAGATAATAAAAATGACATTACGTGATAACAAAACGTATTACAAAATATACATTACAGACAAATGTTTTAAGAGGAATAAAATCGTAAGCCCTAAAATGATAATGAAAATTGCAAGGGTATATTAAAAATAGTGAATCTTGACTTCATGGTTTAAGTAACGCGATGAAATAAATAGAGGAAAAAAAACCCCCCCAAAAAAAATAACACGCGAAAAAAAAAACGACGCGATATATCAAGTAAAATCAAAATAAAATGTATCAAAATAAATAAATACTTAAACCATGATACCAAGTTTCTGGATTCTAGCCATCAAGATCAAAATTAACTAAAAACTTGCTTGTGAAGCAGACGTTCACCCAAAAATGTCAGCCGAAAGAGAGACTGGCACATGTGGCCGGCTCTTATATAGGGTACCAAAAATAACACGTGACTACAGTCACAGAAACGTTTGAGTATATAAAAAATAAAACATCAACCTTACAAGCTTCAGACTGAAACAATTTCAATTGTCTGAATGAATTGCATGAAATATACCCGCATATGCAAATTATAGTGGGGACATCTAAGTCGGGCACCTACACTAGTGCAAGGTCGAACATGTCACGTGCACAAACAATTTCAAAAGGTAGAAGGATAGAGAGAAGAAAATAGAGATAGATAGAAATGGTCGGCCGTAAGAAAAGAAATAACTTGCTACACGTAACAGAATGGAGACTAAATACAAAGATATATTTATAAAGATATAGTATTGTTATTTCAACATAACAAATATCTTCCGAATGTCATGTAGAAAAGAGTATGAAATTGCTGGTTCGACGTACTAGGAATCGTATATATCAATTAAACTTGACTAAGGCTGCTATGTATGGCTTAGAAGTTCAATAATATACCAGCCAACAGTCTTCTGGTATAAGATTAGGAACATCTTTCCCCACAGATTTTCCACTCTGATATGCCAGTTTGAACCTTTGTAATAGCCTTTTTTCTAAAGGATTTTTTGTGAAATTTTCACAATCTTTAGTCAACCACACTTTGTAATTAGCTTCGTCCCAATGTCTTAAACGCAGACTGCTGGGCTCATTACCTCTTCTTGCATTAAATAATGTAAGTCTGCAACACACATAGTCTCTTAATTCATTATATTCAACAGAACTTAGTAGTTTGTACTTATCACTAGAAAGTCTGTTTATTACTGCTAACAGGTGATCTTTATTCTGAGCCACTTCTCTTTCTTCAGGAAGTTCAGCTGGCCGTCTATGTTTTTCATGTCGAGCCTTAACACAGTTGTATTCAGCCGCATCAAATAGAGAAGAATACTTGTGTTTAAATAGATTCATAAATCTCCCCATTTCTTTACTTTCTTCATCTCTCCTCTGTTGTTACAATTGGTCCTTCCAGTAATATGCAGCTCTAGAAATAAGATAGCTAAACCTCTTCGTAATCCTGACTTTAATTTGCCATTACTGTCTATTGTATGTGCATCTAATGCATCTTCCAAGTACCCAAAATATGGTCTGTTGAATAAATCAACTGCTGACTTTAATTCAATATTATCTTTCAAAGCTTCTTCTTTGAAACATAAATAAAATGCTGCCAGTCTTCTCATATCTGACATGGTATTAGCTCTTACTTCTAATTTCTTATCTACTCTGGAGAATGCTCGCTTATACCTAGATTGTCCATACTGGATTATAAATGGGTCAGTTCTACAAGTGTTACCAACATCATTATTTAAAAAAGCAAGAACCTTTCTTTGAAGTTCTGATTTAATTTTTCTTCACTAGCAACTAAATTTAATGGTACTGCGATAGGTTTATCTGTATTTGATTCTGAAACTTTGCATTTCTTTTTGTGTCTACTGATATAAGCTTTAACAAAGACACCATTGCACAATGAGCCAAAAGCATGCTCCTTAACTGTCCTCTTTTACGTTCCGTTATTATGTCAGCATCATCACCAGCATCCCTTATTCTCTGTACATTAGGCCTCAGCATTTTAAAAGCATTGTCCCTGTCCTTTTTCATTTCTAGGGCTGCCTTTACCTCTTCATCTTTGTGAATCCTGCTCCGCAAATGATTGGTTAAATCCCCAACAAACTTTCCACAAAATGGACAAGGTCTTTTTGGTTTTAATAAGCCAAGAGGTATTTACATAATTAAGTTAAAGTTAAATAGTTATTACGAAAAATTACAAAGGTACATTTATAGTTACATTTATAGTTATACCATTCCATACATAAATTATGTACTTGAAACACCTAAATATGATTTCAGAGGTCTAATATTTATCAAATTTGGTGAAAATGCCTGAATTAAATTTTAAATGTAAAAGCAAACAATAGTCTACAATAGCATTAGTGAATAAATGCTATAAGTTCCATATTATGCAGGTCCTACAAGTTTAGAGGTCTCTTATCAAAGCTTTTTAAAATAGTTGCTTCCGGGGGGGGGGGGGGTTAAATTTTTATTTTAACAAGATGTCAACAGACTAGTTTTTCTACCATATAGACTGATTTAATGATGAAACAATTGACAAAAACAGGTTTTGTTTAAAACTCTTTGAATATTTAGTCCAGATAACTCAAAATTGCTCTTTTTAGTACAATTCTACAAGACTAGAATTTATTGTCCAAAACTATTTCAACAACTGCTAAAATACTAATTAATAATTGCAGTAATACTGATTAATAATAACATAACTAAAACTGATATTTTAAAAAGCAGCATTGAGTTATGCCCCAGACATGTTTTAAAAAAATACATCCTGTGACCTTGACTTAAGTTATTAACTAGTTCTGGGTCATTACACATCGTTTGGCCAATGAAAACACTTCTTTCAAATCATTTATGTTTTATTCCCCAGACACAAATTTCAAATACTTAGTATATATTCTGTGAATTCAACCTATTAGATATGACCTTGGGTCATGTTCATGACACAAGCTGGGACCATAGGAAATATAAAGAATCAAAATTTGCATTTGACAAGCTTACAGGCAGTTTCGCAAGCAATACATGTCCCCTGCTGTTGGAAGTGGGAAATTAAAAAACTAGACCAATGAAATGCCTTCAGTATTGTAGAAGTTGCGGATACAAGTTCAACTGACATACCAACAGATTGACAGACAGACAACGACTATAGTCATCTCTGCTCATAAAACATTCTACTTGTATACTAACTTTCAAACTTTTATCCGTTTGTTAAACTTGATTTTAAATCAACATTTTTATTTCAACCAACTAGAATGCAGAATCTGGTCACATGACAAATCAACAGGGTTTTACATAATTTCTTTACATATTGAAAAAATGATGTATCTCAGAGGGCCTCCAGTACCACAAGTAGCAAAAACCCATAAATGAATTAATTACAGCTTGTTTAAGATAAAATTTCATTGAGTTTTTAACATAGAAAATACAACTCTGGCCATTTAACATTTCGTATGTAACCAAGTTTTGTCCCCTTAATTTTTACTTTCTGTAATAATTTTTTTGCAATATGCAAATAAAGTGCATTTGAGAACTTCCATACCACTCACCCCCACATTAAATCATCTGACCAAGTTTCAGCGCAATGGGGCATACTGTTGTCTTTCAAATTTACAGTAACCATGACCAAGTGCTGTTACTGGAAACATAATCTTCATTACACCCGGCCTCACTTCCTTGATGGAAGTTCACGTGTATCACCTATTTTGCCAGTTTGCAAAGTTTTTACTTTCTTTTTGGGATTGTGATAAGGACTGGTATGTTAGATTTATTATTACAACTACATTTTATTCGATTAATTCATCTGATGTATCTCTAATGTAGTTACACATAATCTACCAATGGGATGTATACTTTTCTTTCAAATGCACAGAAACCAATGCAAACCAAAACACACACACACACACCTTTGTCCTTTGCACAGCAGTAAAATTTCCCTTCAATGCAACCTCCCATCAATGGTGGCAGATGATGATAAATTGAATCAATATATTTTTAAGAGAATGAATATGTTTTATCAAATTTGCTGGACACTATAAATTAATAATAAATCTATGGTCACCAATTGCCATACCTGTTTTATTTGACTGTGTGACTGCTTTCTTCACCTTTTGGCCTGATTTGTTGTGAGCTTGTTCAATCTGTGATACAAAATTGTATAATATTATATAGATGTTTTTATTAATTTAACATTTATCTTATCAGTTCACACAAAAAATCTTCTGTCCTTTGGCAAAGAATGTTTCAAAGTTTGAAAACAAAGTTAATTTTCAATGGATCTACATAATTATTTTTTCTACGTCAAGTAACACCGAAACCCTTTTTGGCATATTCATTAGTCCATACTTCAAGAAATTGCGTTTTTTCTTTATGTTATGTAATATCTCAATAGTAGCTAAAGATATCAGACAAAACAAAAAGTCCTATGACTGAAAAAATTACTATTCATAATATAAGGGGCCTTTAAACTTTGGCCTGGACATGTCTAAGTCATTATTGTATTATTTTATAAATTTATATATATGAATGACAGTTTACCTTAACTTTGTTTTGTGTCTCTTTGCCTTTGTTCTGTTTATCAATACAATCTACCGCTACATTCTGTGTCTCTATAGAAACATTACTTTCTGGAACTCCAACATCTGTAGCATATTGAAACTGTTCTACTTGTTCAGAATCATTATCACATTTGCAAATATTATTGACATTCACATTCCCTGCTGCAATCCATGACATTAAGCAAAACCTTAGGTACTTTGCATGCTCAGACGGATTTTTTATAACTTCATATGTCGCTAGATCATTGTTGGAGGGTTTGCTCATTATCAATGCTTCTCATTCTGGTTTATTCAAACTCAAGGCGCACAGTGTTATTGCAACTACACCACATATATTGCCACATGTTTGAAATGGGGCCATAGGGTTGCAATTTTTGTTGCAAACATGAAATGGCTCAGTGGAAGTAGAATGTAATGTGATGAGATGCTCTGGTAACTGGAATTTGATATTTCTTTTCTCAGCTACTGCTTTTAGAAGAGGACGGATAAACAGCATTAAGTTAGAAGGTACTTGCCATCCAAGAGTATCTATGTAGACCCCTTTTTCTAAGTCTGTAGCTAGGGTACAGTATGACCAGTGACTTCCAATCTCATCGGCATTGGATACAAGCACATCCTTTGTCTGTTTTTGGACATTTAAAATTAAATGCAAATTCTTTGACGAAGATTTCAATAACTGATTAATTGTCCTTTTAGCTTGTCTGTCATCAATAAGACAGGGATGAAACAAAATATATGTATCGTCCACTGATTGATTATTTAATAGACCACTGCCTCAATCACCGTCTCAGACAAGGTTCTATCACACAACAACTGTGTTAAATACTGCACTGACAGACCATTTAATACAGCTGACAGGCTGATTCCAAACATAGTGTCTATACATTTCTATTCTAGAAATATCTGGAAAATCTAAATTCCTAAATTTATTTGGATATTCTGCCATCCATATCATTTCTTCTTCAACTTCTCTTTGCAAAGTCATTTTTGCATGCAATGCTATCAGGGCTTGTATACCATGCCAATCAAAAGAGCCATACCCATTCCAGAAAACAATGGGTTTAGTATCCTTTGGTATCTGTAAAGTTCAATGCAAACATGCTCTGGGGGTATCCTTTTACTGTCTACTGCCCCGCTCATTGTTTCACACTGTCCTGTAGGAACTGAGCAGCTTCTAATGACAGTGACTTATCGACTATAATTTCTTTTGCTTTGTTCATTGTCGATACATCTAATCTAGAACTGCACTGATCTTTCTTTGTCTTTGTATAAAACAAATTTTTTTATAGTATAAAATGATATGTTACACACAGGGCATGAAGCATAATGCCAATGATAAAATTGTATATTATTACTGAAAAATGTTAGTTGAAGTATATATGGGTCATGCTAAATCAAAAATAGTCATTATTGAATGGTAAATGAAGATAAAGTTTAAATTATTAGCAAATATGAAAGAACAAAACCTAACAAACAATTTTTCCTTCCACATTTCTTTGTCATATGAGAAGTCAATAAAATGAAAACGTACACTCAGAGGATACAACTCCTCATACACTTTTGTTAACAGTTAAATTTCCTTACCTTCAGCAGCATGTACGTCCTTATGGAGGGTTGGAATGTCTAGAATGCGGGGATAGGTGTGTCAATGTGGGTGGTAAGATGACTCAGGGGCGAACCCGAGAAGGGACGCTTCGAGTCTATTGTGCAAGGTGATGCAGATGCACACGAACAAAAGGTATTGTTTGAAAAACACAAAAGGCTATGATGACGTAGAGTCGTGGGTGTGACAGCAGAACAATGGGGAGAGGGATGACTCAGGTTCGAATCCGAGAAAGGGGACGCTACGAATCTATTGTGCATCAAGCAAAAAGGGATGGTGCAATACATCCGCAATGCGGCAAAACCCAAGAAGGGTAGGGATGTCTCAGGTTGGAATCTGTGAAGGGGAACGCTACGAATCTATTGTGCAGCAAAAAAGGGGGCGGTGCAATATATCCGTAATGCGGTAAAAACTCCAGAAGGGATGCTATTGTGTAATCATCATAGGTCATGGTGTAATGCATCTGCAATGCGGTAAAGAGGGCGTATCTATTGTAGAGTCACGGTGTAATGCATCCGCAATGTGACAGGTATATGCAAGGGGGTGTGAACCTAATAATAAAAAATAAGAATAAACAACATGTTATTGAAATTGAAGTTTAATGATTGGTTTTCATTAAAAATAACGGTTATTAATATAGTAGTACTTTTTCAAATGTGTCAAAAGAGAAATAACTGTGTAAGCATATACAGATCAAGAGAGTTTGAATGAAGACCAGAACATATCAAGGTAAGATTATTTACTATCCTAAATCTAACGTATCCTAAATTTAACAAGAAAAATAAGTTATTATCAGTAAACACGGTAGTAACCCAGTTTTTTTATGAATGGAATTTTTTGTATTTAAATATCAAAAACGATTAAGAACTTTTAAAATTAACCGTTGGTATTCAAAAGCAAGTAGATCGTGATCATCGAAACATTCATGAATGAGTAAACACGGTAGTAACCCAATTTTTTATGAATGGTTCTGTAAAACGATTGAGAACTTTTAAAATTAACCGTTGGTATCCAAAAGCAAGTAGCACGTGATCATCGAAATATTCATGAATGAGTAAACACTATATTAACATAGTTTTTTATGAATGGCAAAGTTAACCGCTGACTGTGAATTCCAAAGCAAGTAGCACGTGATCATTTAAATATTCACGAATGAGTAAACACTGTTGTAATACACTGTAGTCATCCTGTTTTATTTTTATGAATGGAATTATTTGAAAAAAAAAATCCTAAACCATCATCACGTCCCAAAATATCAAATACCTCGAAACGTTGTAAAAAAAGAGAGAGAAAATATAGCCTTTCAGCGAAAATATCGAAAAATGAAAGAACTAAACTTCCAGAAATACCTTTAAATCACGTGACGCTTTTAAGTCACATTAAAAGAGAAAGGATATTGTCTTTCGACGAAAATATCGAAAAATGAAAGAACTAAACTTTCCTACATTTCGGATACAACAATAGCTGCCCGAAGAACAGTAAAATAAAACTTACCGCACGTTTAGGAAACATATAAAACCCTAACCAAAAAAACTTTAACATTGGACACTGATAAAAAGACTAATTTGTTTGTAAACTACACAAACTTACAATCCTCTACCTGGCCCTTATATTGTTGAAAGCTGGTTTACCGACTTTGTAACTGTTGTGTAAAACACAGATGGTGTGGTTTTAGTAGTAAAAGCAACACAAAATGTCATATTTTGTTGTAGAAATAATTAGACTTCTCCAAACTTATAAAATCGAACTTTAATTTATTAACATTTTGTTACCAAGTACTTGGTTAAAAATTCTGCCTTTTTTTATGTTAATATCCTAAAAAATTATGTTAATATATTTTCCTAAAAAGTGTCAAAAGAAAGTCTTGCGATCTCACAAATAATGCATTAGCCCCTTTAAATACAGAAAAATGAAGCACCATTATTCCGTGCTCAAACCCTGTGTGAAATAAATAATTAAAAAAAAATACCAACCTCCAATTCATCTACATTTGTTTTATGTTTTATTAGTATCCAATAGAAAATTTGAAAGCAACCAAATACGTTAAATTAAAACTGGTATAATATGTAATGTACTATAAAACAGCGTCTATCATTTAAATCTCTACTTTTCCCAGAATAATGTATAGAATATGTTATAATATATTAATTTTTCCAAATAATATCCAATTCGTTTCCACATTCCTTTTTCAGAAATTCGTTTATTGTTTCAAGCTCCTTTTCCAGAATGTCATTTTTTGTAGTCAGAGCAATCATTTCCTCCTTCATAATTCTTTTCTGTTTACGTAGACATATAGCCCTTGCCAGCATGGATGCTCTAAAATAAATAAATAACAGAGCTTTAAAACATACCAATAAAATAGGTCGGTTAGTTAAATCTGAAATGCGCGATCTTACCCGTAAGAACCGAACTGTAATATAGTTGATCTCTTTCTACTGAAAATTTAAACTGTAAAACTTACATTATGGCCTGGTCTGGCGGCAATGTGTCATCAGAGGACCACGAAGCCATACTGTCCGAAAACGTAACCTTTTCTTGCATGAGGGTGGGTCGTCCCTCACTGGAGTTGAAGTTGATGGGCCTGCCAACATAGGGGAACTCAAGGGGGAACTGGCCCCGGTTTCACAATCATTCCTTAACTAAGATTTTCCTTAACTTAAATCTGGCGAATTTGAAATCTTGATTATTTCGTTAATTTTGTAGATATTTAGTAACTTAAGGTGTCATTTTGAAGATCACTTCAAGCTTGTAACATCTGCATTTAGTTTTATCACAAATGTTTATTTGTAACTTAGATAGATACTGTTAAAATTTGCCAAATTTAAGTTAAGGAAAATCTTAGTTAAGGAATGATTGTGAAACCGGGGCCAGGAAAATAAATAATACAAATTATAATTTATTAAAGATACATACACTTCAAGTTATTATTACGAATAGAAATTATAGTATTTAATTACCGATACGTTCACTTGAATTTATTGTTACGTATTGATTTTATTTAGAACGCTTAAGCATTAACTAAAAAATAATTTAGAAACCTTTTAAAAATTAGTCTGAAACACTTGAATTTTTTAACGTAAAATTAAAAAACATTTAATTTTTGACGTGAAAGAAAATATATTGAACTTACGTTTGTGAATTTTCTTTATCCATGTTCCACGCGGTAACGATGTATCTGATATTTTGGGCACGTTGGGCAAGACGTTTACGATTTTTATACTGAAAATCATGTGACATATGACCATAACTGGTTTTTTATCGTGTCATTGTTGTTTGCAAATCAGAACTCGTTCTTTGTTTCCAAAAATGGATATTTACTGAAGTTGTTATTGTGATGTAAATGTTTTTCACAAAAATGTATGATCATGTGATGAAGCCCTTTTGAATATGTTGTATTTTCTGATTTTCATAATATAGAGTCAGTTTAGGTACCCCACCCCATGTGAATTTTCAGTACATTTCAACCTTTTTATTTTACGCGTCCTATTAATAACGCGTACGCGCGCACCTTTAAGCAAAACACTCCACACCTTTCTACCCCCACGTCTCTGTAACCAACCCTCTCTCTCACTACCCCCTCTCTCTACTGTCCCTCCCCTATGTCAAATCTCTTTCTCACTATTGCCCCTCCCCCTCTCTCTCTCCCTCTACTGTCCCTCCCCTATTTCAAATCTCTCTCTCAGTACCTCTCTTCTCTACTGGCCCCCTCTCTCTCTCTCTTACTACTGTCCCCCTCTCTCTCTCTTCTCACTACTGCCACCCCCACTCTCTCTCTTTCTGTGTGTGTGTGTGTCTACTTTTGAATTGATTGGTGGCCCTCTTAAAAGAAGGCCAAACAAAACTTATGTGATTATTGATTAATCACTGGCCATATAGCCATAGCACCTATTTTGTGGCGATCTGTAAAGCACAGGCAGTGTACAATTACAAAATCTGTACAGCTTGTTGTGTTTCGGTGCCCAAGCAATGCAGATAATTATAACTAGGTCTTTGTGTTGTTGAGGGTTTAAACCCCTCAAAACACCGCCACATCTCTGACAAAAAAATAGGGGTGTTTCCACCGCATATCCATTTTGCCAGAATGAGAATACTTTTTACACGTAGATAGATATAGCCTGTGAACGTGACCGTTACCGATTTTATAACAATAGTGCGATCCATAAGCAGGTGATACAAATCTTAAAAAAATGATAACACGATATCCGCTACATTAAGAATAATAAGGTGTGAAGAAAATACGACATGACAGTGAGGGTAACGAACTCAATTGTAAATAAAATAGGGTATGACACTGGAGTTAACGAATTATAGGTGTTAAAATATACAACACTTGATAAAACAGAAGGTCGTGAGATTGTAACATTATGAACTTGGGGGTGTTAAATAACTACGGCTACTCTTGGCTTGTTACAATGACTTTTATTTTACTACTGCCAGTTCATTTACATTTTCTCTTCTCTCCTCCCAGTGTTTCTAAATCAACCTTTTTATAATAATTTTAAAGGTCAACTTAAACACTGACAAACAAAGTACTAAAAATTTATAATAGCGCGATTACAATTAAAACTCAATAAACAATACCCGATTACAATTAAAACGCAATAAACAATACGCGGTATTTACTATAAATATAATTGATCCCGAAGATGGACAATTATCCATCTGGGTAATGACAGATAAATACTTCCATCCCTGGATGATGGTATATTTGAAAGGTTGTTCCAATTATATAGTTTATTAATAATTATGTCCAGAGAATTTACTAGTCAATTCAGAGTTTCTAAAAGTTATGTTTACTTATATTCTTGAGATAACACAAAATCAAAACACCATAGTGTTACATTCCTCCCATAGTGTTACATTCCTCCCTTTTTCTAAAGAAATATAGCATAGATTTCTAGTCTTTGGAAGAATTTTTTAACATAGTCCTTTTACGGTTTACACAGATTCTTCTTAAGTTAGCAGCATGATAAGATAACAATAATTGTCTAATATAACACATAATAAAATTGTAATCCAGTATAACACATAATGACAGTTGCAATTAATTGAACTATTTACAGTTCCTTATATATATAGTCTTATGTAGCTTTTCCTCGTGATCGTCTTTTCTTGGGTACATTTACCCGAAACATAGCAACAAAATGTTACAATTTCGTTGTCGTACCATACCGTTGTAACACTACCAATACATGTAGTGAGATATTAGGACATCGTTGTGCCGTATTAACTTCATTGTACTACTTAATAATACAATGTTAAGTGTTGTACCATATATTATTATGCAAGCTAATTGTCGTTGTACCACTTAGGTAGTCAGCGTTGCCATTGCCAATGCCGTCGAAACTACTACACTTAGGTAGTCAGCGTTGCCATTGCCAATGCCATCGAAACTACTTATATTTTGCGTCTTCCGCTGCGAGCTTCAATGTCAGGTACAATTCGACCGGTGGTGCAGAGGCTCTATCATCTCTGTAGGTGTGAACATCACCCTCAGCATTAACTGACACCAAATGACCCATTTTATCAACACAAGGTGCGACCATATAAGTTTTCCCACTGTCTCTCTTTTTGGCTGAACAAGAAGTCTTAATTCTTTTATAATATTTACAAAAAATGACAATCAAAATACCAATTATCAGTGATATAAAGAAATAAATAAATATATGGACCCAATTTGGTATTACTGAGTCATCAGTGACTTCTTGTAAATACTCAAGTCTGTGAATCATATCATTCATTGGAATATTCTTTAACCCCCTTAACTCTGATGGTAGTTATGTAAATTTAAAATTGGGTATTTGTTCATGAAACGGTTTCCATAACTTGTGAGCAGTAATATTATATTTACTTAATAGTCTACTAAACGAATCCCGAAATTTATATTGACTTTTACCATGATAAACTGAAGATAATGTCAAGTGATCATTAGTTGCTGTGCACGATTCATTCAAATGTAACATATCAAATGGTGGTTTAATTTTGACATTTACACTTCTAATTGTTTTTGATTCATATTTATGACAAACTATAGCCGACATACCGTCTTCTCGGCTTAAGTATATTGTCAATTGGAAGGACAGGGTCTCTATTATATAATAAAAAGAATGGGGAAAATTTTGTAGATTCATTTTTATTGAATCTAATTGCAGCCAAAGTTTGATTGAGAAAAACATCCCAAGATGTTTCATCCTCTTGAATTTTTTAGAAAGAACATCATGAAGTGTACGATAAAATCTTTCTACCTTTGCATTGCTTTGCGGGTGATAAAATGAAGTTGTGACATGACTAATATTAAGTTCTTCTAACGTTTCCTTAACCAACCTATTGCAATTTTCTGTTCCGTTATTACTTAAAATTTGGAATGATTTCTTCTATTAGCAAGTTTACTATGTTATTTGCACTTTTATCGGGGACAGGAAACGCTTCTGGCCATCCGCTATACAAATCAATAAAGCTAATTATATACCTATTGCCTGACAACGTTTTTGGGTATGGTCCCGAAAGGTCAAGTCCTATTTTAGCAAATGGATATGGGGGTATGTCTGTCTCTTGCAACCAAGGTTTAGTTTTTTGTGAACTCCGTTTTTGACATGTTACGCAGTTACTGACATAATCGGAAACTTCTTTGTACAATTTAGGCCAATAATATTTGCGCTTTATTGCATCATAACTTTTATCTATTCCTAAATGATCCCTATCATGGTGTGCAGATACAACCTCCGCTCTTAAATGTAATGGGACATATAACCTTAGCACAGGTTCACTATCTGAGTCTGAGATGTAATACAAAATGTCCTCTATCAAAATGAGCTTTGCCTCATTAGTCTTATTAAGTTGTCCATTGTGGAACTGTGATATAATTTGAGTAATGTTCTTATCTAAGGACTGTTCATACTTTACGTCATACCCAGGGATATCTAACTCTTTCGTGTTAATTTGGTCGCTAATTGTCGGAGTGCAACTAGCAAAATCTTTTGGGTTAAAATTAGTTGAATTGAAGGTGTTTATCTCATAAGACTTATCATTTACATCAATATCAATTTCGTCACCTTCACTTTTATTTAAGTGACTCTTTTCTTTGGGTCTTCGGGACAAATAATCTGCTATCGTGTTTTCTGAGCCTGCCAACCACTCTACCTTGCAATTATAACCTGCAATGCTAAGGGCCCATAACTGAATCTTTTTGTTTTGCATTGGTGAGTCTAAAATATATTTGAGGGGCTTGTGGTCAGTCTTAATTACAAATTCTGCATTATGTAGATAATGATCTAGCTTTTGCAATGCAAAATATATACTATATGCTTCCTTCTCTATAGTGGAGTATCTCGTCTGTGTATTGCTAAGCTTATGTGAGAGAAAATAAATCGGTTTTTCATTCCTTACGCCAGGTAAGGTATCACTTTCAGTGCCATCGCATGGTTGGGTAAGACATGCCCCTATGGTGTCATTAGAAGCATCTGTATACAGTGTATATGGCTTGTTCAAATCAGGATAAGCTAATAATGGAACAACTGTTAAACTTTCCTTAAGAAATTCAAAAGCTGTCTGGCATTGTGGTGTCCAGTTAAACTTGGCATATTTCTTAGTTAGAGCGACTAATGGTACAGTTATTTTAGAAAAATTTGGGATAAATCGTCTATAATAACTGCACATGCCTATGAAACTTCTAACCTCCTTAACTGTGACAGGGACGGGAAGAGATTTAATCGTTTCTACCTTTTCTGTTTCTGGTTTTATACCATTTTTGCTTATTTTAAATCCTAAATAATTAGTTTCCTCTTGTAAAAAGTGACACTTCTTCAATTTTAACTTCAAACCATGTTGTCTTAATCTATCAAAAACCTGCTGAATGTGAGACAAGTGCTCTTCTATTCTTTTCGAGTGGATTAAAATGTCATCTATAGGACATTGCAAAGTCAAGATTTTCAAGTACAATTTCCATCAACCTGGAGAAGATTGCAGGTGAATTTTGCAACCCAAAAGGCATAACATTGTATTCAAACAAACCTCTATGACAAGCGAATGCGGCCTTCTCCCTTGAAGAGTCGGACATTAGGACCTGCCAAAAACCGGACTTGAGGTCAAGGGTTGTGTAAAAATTCGACTCATTTAGTTGAGCAAGTATGTCATCTATGACCAGCAATGGATAAGATATGCTTTTTGAAATCTTATTTAATTGTCGAAAATCCGTGCAAAATCGATTTGTGCCATCTTTTTTCTTGACTATGACTATGGGTGAACTCCAACTACTATTTGACCTTCTAATTATGTTAGCATCTAACATTTCCTTTATAGCTTTATCTACTATTTCTCTTTTATGAAGTGGGGTCCTATAAGGTTTTAATTTAATGGACAGGTGGTCACCTGTTTCTATATCCATTTTAATTGTGTCGGTGTGACCCAGCTCAGAATCTTTAGTTACAAATAAATCCTCATTTTTCTGTATTAATTCTTGCACTAACTACATATCTTCAGGGTTGGTATTTATGTTGAATTCGTCATTACCATGACAACCAATTTTCTTTAGTTCAGAGTCTAAAGTCACTAAATTTTGTTCCCTAACTGATGCAATTTTTCCTATTGCTGTGCCCCTTTTTAAGTTCATAGTTTTATTTGTTGAATTAACTATAAGAATCGGAACTTTCTTTGTATTGTTTATTCTAACAACTGAATTTCCTATTAATATACCAGGTTCGTCGTTCAAAACGCAACCTTTTTCCAATGCACAAACTTCATATAATCTATCTTTTGTCAAGCAATGTCCTTTATGCAATTTTGTCAGACATATATTGGATGTTTGTGGCCTTAATATAGTTTTATTTGCGAGCCTTACAATAGAAGAGATATGTATGTCCTCTTCAAGCGTAACATATGTACCGCCTACCCGTAAACATCCTAAATCATAATACAATCTAACGCCATTTTTAACTAACCAGTCACGACCTAATATAACATTACGATTCATTTCTTTTACTACATAAAACTGATGAGACATTTTGGTACCTTTAATTACGAATTCAAGATTAACACTACCTAAAACCGAGAGTGGTTCGCCATTTACAGATTGGAGATTTACATTGTTTTTTATTAGCTTTAGAGTATTTCCAAAAGATTTATATACTTTATAATGCAAAAGTGATACTTCTGCACCAGAATCCACAAGTGACCTAAAACGCTTTTTGTTTATGTGTATAATACAACTATTTGGACTTCCAGCTAAATTTATGGTAAAATTTTCAGTCATGTCTGATAAATGTCTCTTCCTATCGGCGTTTTTATAGGAAGAGAAACCTAGTTTTCCGAATGTGTATTGAATTTCTCATTAGCTCTTTTTCTCATATAACAATCACGGCGTATATGTCCAGGTTTCCCACAGAAATAACATAGCTTAGGATTCTCTTTAATAGAATTGTTCATTCCCCTTGAAACCCCAGGGTGTTTATGCAACTCATTTATCACCCCAACACGTGTATTATTGAATGATCTGCACTCTTTTGCCTTGTGCCCTGACTTATTACAATGAAAACATCTTTTTGCTGGTCTGTAGTGGCCTATTTCCATTGGCACAGGTCCGTCTGTTTTGTCAAATCGTCCACTTCGTAAGTCAAACTTTTTTCTATGATTTTGTTCCAACATTGCAGTCGTGACTGCACCTTGCAGTGTATTAGGGTTTTCTCTCATTATTTTCATTTTTAAATAATCTTGGTTGAGACCATTTATAAAAAAATTAATTAATTGAAACTGAATTATTGGTAAAGTTTTATCTTGACCTCTATATGCATCATCAACTAAAGATAATAATCTTTCTGCATATATTTGCACTTTTTCATGAGGCCTTTGTTTAAGTTTATTTAAGAGATCATACGCATGTTGTTCATCTGTAACCTCGGCAAATCGAGAGGACAATTCTGCCTTTAAAGCAGCCCATGTACCCTCTGGATTTTCCGTTATCCACCTTTGAATATAATTGGCAACGGCTTGATCACTCGACTAATACGCAACTAAAACAATTTCATTTTGTGCTAAACTGTTAAAAGCGAATATTTTTCAATCGATTTTACCCAGTTTGTGAATTTTGTCGGTTCCCCAGAAAAAGTTTGAACAATTTGATTCACTCCTTGAGCACTCAGTTTACTTGACAATCCTTGTAATGAATTTGCTAGATGTTGAAAAATTACACGCAAATCTTGTTCAGCCATAGTGAGAAGAGAACTTAAGAAAACAAATGACCGCTTACCTTGATTATGATTCTTTGAGATCCTGGTCACGGCACCAAAACCCAGATGTTAAATAACTACGGCTACTCTTGGCTTGTTACAATGACTTTTATTTTACTACTGCCAGTTCATTTACATTTTCTCTTCTCTCCTCCCAGTGTTTCTAAATCAACCTTTTTATAATAATTTTAAAGGTCAACTTAAACACTGACAAAGTACTAAAAATTTATAATAGCACGATTACAATTAAAACTCAATAAACAATACCCGATTACAATTAAAACGCAATAAACAATACGCGGTATTTACTATAAATATAATTGATCCCGAAGATGGACAATTATCCATCTGGGTAATGACAGTTAAATACTTCCATCCCTGGATGATGGTATATTTGAAAGGTTGTTCCAATTATATAGTTTATTAATAATTATGTCCAGAGAATTTACTAGTCAATTCAGAGTTTCTAAAAGTTATGTTTACTTATGTTCTTGAGATAACACAAAATCAAAACACCATAGTGTTACATTCCTCCCATAGTGTTACATTCCTCCCTTTTTCTAAAGAAATATAGCATAGATTTCTAGTCTTTGGAAGAATTTTTGAACATAGTCCTTTTACGGTTTACACAGATTCTTCTTAAGTTAGCAGCATGATAAGATAACAATAATTGTCTAATATAACACATAATAAAATTGTAATCCAGTATAACACATAATGACAGTTGCAATTAATTGAACTATTTACAGTTCCTTATATATATAGTCTTATGTAGCTTTTCCTCGTGATCGCCTTTTCTTGGGTACATTTACCCGAAACATAGAAACAAAATGTTACAATTTCGTTGTCGTACCATACCGTTGTAACACTACCAATACATGTAGTGAGATATTAGGACATCGTTGTGCCGTATTTACTTCATTGTACTACTTAATAATACAATGTTAAGTGTTGTACCATATATTATTATGCAAGCTAATTGTCGTTGTACCACTTTGGTAGTCAGCGTTGCCATTGCCAATGCCGTCGAAACTACTAATATTTTGCGTCTTCCGCTGCGAGCTTCAATGTCGGGTACAATTCGACCGGTGGTGCAGAGGCTCTATCATCTCTGTAGGTGTGAACATCACCCTCAGCATTAACTGACACCAAATGACCCATTTTATCAACACAAGGTGCGACCATATAAGTTTTCCCACTGTCTCTCTTTTTGGCTGAACAAGAAGTCTTAATTCTTTTATAATATTTACAAAAAATGACAATCAAAATACCAATTATCAGTGATATAAAGAAATAAATAAATATATGGACCCAATTTGGTATTACTGAGTCATCAGTGACTTCTTGTAAATACTCAAGTCTGTGAATCATATCATTCATTGGAATATTCTTTAACCCCCTTAACTCTGATGGTAGTTGTGTAAATTTAAAATTGGGTATTTGTTCATGAAACGGTTTCCATAACTTGTGAGCAGTAATATTATATTTACTTAATAGTCTACTAAACGAATCCCGAAATTTATATTGACTTTTACCATGATAAACTGAAGATAATGTCAAGTGATCATTAGTTGCTGTGCACGATTCATTCAAATGTAACATATCAAATGGTGGTTTAATTTTGACATTTACACTTCTAATTGTTTTTGATTCATATTTATGACAAACTATAGCAAAACTTAATAGCTCTTTAGTTACAATTAACCAAGCTCCTGATTCTATATAATTTGCAAGTGGTAAAATTGTTTCAGGTTTAATTATAACTTGACAATATTCTTCAATATATTTTTCTTTTTCCATAAAAAGGGTAATTATACATAATTTACTTAAATTAATTGGATAAATTGGACTTTTGATACTACAAAATTTAGCGAAAGAATTTGTACATTTTTGAGCTTCATTATCATTTAGTAACATATAATGAGATCTGCCCATATTCACTGCAAGGTAATTTGTTTCAATATTATATTGCGCAATCATGTCTGTTCTTGCTTCATTTTTATGCATTGGAACAGGCAAGTTGTAAACTCTAAAAATGTCAAATTTATTATGAACATCAAGGAGAGGTATTGATACAATTACCAGAATTTTGTCGTCATATAGTACAGTCGTACATGTCAAAAGCCTATAGAAATACCACAAATTTACCTTGGGATCTTTTGGCAATTTCAAATATCTAGGAATTTTATCCTCAATATCCAACAGTAAACCCTTTAAATTTGATGGGGTGATTGTACTTATTGATAATTTTCCAAGTGAAAGCATATTTATTTGGGCCTGTAAATGCCCTGTATAAAACATAGCCTTATCAATCATAATTTCCATGTCACTTATTATTGAATCTAACTGAATGTATATTTGGACAAAGTATTCTAAATCAACTATTTGTTTCTTTAATTCTTCAGTAATATTACTTAACTTCAAATCAATTTTATGCAGATCATGTGTTAATTCATTTATTACCTGTCTATTCTGAGAGACTTCCAATCTCGTTACATTTAATATGGATAAATTTTCTGACAGAATATGTGAAATTTCTTTTTGATTTCGGGCAAGTGTTTTAACATTATTTTTTATTGTTGTTAAGTCAGATTCTGAGACTGTTCCAAAAAGAAAGCTCATAGCATCACCAATTTTTGGAATTAACGAACGTTTTTTCCTATTGTGTAACGTTTTATATTCTTTAAAAACGCCGGATGTTACAGAGTAAGTGTCCATTAGAAGCAAATATTTTTGTTTTAATTTAGAAGGTGTTTGAAGATCAGGTCTCTCCTTTTCTTTATAATAATGAATCACCTTTTGTGCAAGATTTGATGATGTTATTATATCTTCTGATAATTGTTTCAAGAATTTTTCATAAGTAGACTGATAATAACAAAAGTAGCCAACCATTTTGACCTCGTAGTTGAGATTGTATTTACTTTATCAAATACTACATTTTCACTTATAAATATTGCAAAACTTGAACCAAAAAGGAGCATTAGGATAACTTTATCCATTTTGACCTGTAAGAATAAATAAAACATTCTTATTTAAATTACCAGAAACTAAAACGATTATAATTTTTGTATGGCAGTTTGCAACAAATTCAAAAGTTTATCTCTGTTATTGCTTGACATTTTTGATTTGTACTTGTCCTTTTCACGGTGCCTTTTAACCGCATTAATCGACATTTCATCTTCACTTTCAGAATTTACCTCTGATTCTGAAATTACAACATGATGTTGTCTCTGGCGTAAACGTTTTTGTAATTCAAACAAAGGAATATCTTCATCATCAGAAGATGTTTCCCTTTCCTTCCTACTTTGCCTAATTACATTTTCTGTAAAATCAGTCTGATTTTCGTTTTCCTCGTCACTACTTTCAGTATTGTTATCCTCTGGAGGAATAACATAAGTAGCTTTTCTAACTGGCCTCTCACGCTTATCTTTGGGAATATCCCATTCATCAACTGGCGCTAATTTTAGATGTTCTGCATGAACCTTTGTTGTTGAACAGTCCAGCTGATTTTTAATAATAAAACTAACTGGAGTTCTTTTTTCAATAATACGATAAAATGGTTTCCATTTATTATCAAGTTTACTTTTTCTTTGATGGTTCTTGTAGTAAACTGCATCTCCCACTTCAAATGTTATGTTTTGTCTACCCTTGTTAGCATTTTCAATCTGTTTCTTTTTTGCTTTTCTAAGATTTCTATGAACTGTTAAAAAAGATTTATGCTGCTGCTCTAATAAAATTTTATGAATATCTTCACCGACATACCGTCTTCTCGGCTTAAGTATATTGTCAATTGGAAGGACAGGGTCTCTATTATATAATAAAAAGAATGGGGAAAATTTTGTAGATTCATTTTTATTGAATCTAATTGCAGCCAAAGTTTGATTGAGAAAAACATCCCAAGATGTTTCATCCTCTTGAATTTTTTAGAAAGAACATCATGAAGTGTACGATGGAATCTTTCTACCTTTGCATTGCTTTGCGGGTGATAAAATGAAGTTGTGACATGACTAATATTAAGTTCTTCTAACGTTTCCTTAACCAACCTATTGCAATTTTCTGTTCCGTTATTACTTAAAATTTGTAAAGGACAGGAATGTCTTGGAATGATTTCTTCTATTAGCAAGTTTACTATGTTATTTGCACTTTTATCGGGGACAGGAAACGCTTCTGGCCATCCGCTATACAAATCAATACAGCTAATTATATACCTATTGCCTGACAACGTTCTTGGGTAAGGTCCCGAAAGGTCAAGTCCTATTTTAGCAAATGGATATGGGGGTATGTCTGTCTCTTGCAACCAAGGTTTAGTTTTTTGTGAACTCCGTTTTTGACATGTTACGCAGTTACTGACATAATCGTAAACTTCATTGTACAATTTAGGCCAATAATATTTGCGCTTTATTGCATCATAACTTTTATCTATTCCTAAATGATCCCTATCATGGTGTGCAGATACAACCTCCGCTCTTAAATGTAATGGGACATATAACCTTAGCACAGGTTCACTATCTGAGTCTGAGATGTAATACAAAATGTCCTCTATCAAAATGAGCTTTGCCTCATTAGTCTTATTAAGTTGTCCATTGTGGAACTGTGATATAATTTGAGTAATGTTCTTATCTAAGGACTGTTCATACTTTACGTCATACCCAGGGATATCTAACTGTTTCGTGTTAATTTGGTCGCTAATTGGCGGAGTGCAACTAGCAAAATCTTTTGGGTTAAAATTAGTTGAATTGAAGGTGTTTATCTCATAAGACTTATCATTTACATCAATATCAATTTCGTCACCTTCACTTTTATTTAAGTGACTCTTTTCTTTGGGTCTTCGGGACAAATAATCTGCTATCGTGTTTTCTGAGCCTGCCATCCACTCTACCTTGCAATTATAACCTGCAATGCTAAGGGCCCATAACTGAATCTTTTTGTTTTGCATTGGTGAGTCTAAAATATATTTGAGGGGCTTGTGGTCAGTCTTAATTACAAATTCTGCATTATGTAGATAATGATCTAGCTTTTGCAATGCAAAATATATACTATATGCTTCCTTCTCTATAGTGGAGTATCTCGTCTGTGTATTGCTAAGCTTATGTGAGAGAAAATAAATCGGTTTTTCATTCCTTACGCCAGGTAAGGTATCACTTTCAGTGTCATCGCATGGTTGGGTAAGACATGCCCCTATGGTGTCATTAGAAGCATCTGTATACAGTGTATATGGCTTGTTCAAATCAGGATAAGCTAATAATGGAACAACTGTTAAACTTTCCTTAAGAAATTCAAAAGCTGTCTGGCATTGTGGTGTCCAGTTAAACTTGGCATATTTCTTAGTTAGAGCGACTAATGGTACAGTTATTTTAGAAAAATTTGGGATAAATCGTCTATAATAACTGCACATGCCTATGAAACTTCTAACCTCCTTAACAGTGACAGGGACGGGAAGAGATTTAACCGTTTCTACCTTTTCTGTTTCTGGTTTTATACCATTTTTGCTTATTTTAAATCCTAAATAATTAGTTTCCTCTTGTAAAAAGTGACACTTCTTCAATTTTAACTTCAAACCATGTTGTCTTAATCTATCAAAAACCTGCTGAATGTGAGACAAGTGCTCTTCTATTGTTTTCGAGTGGATTAAAATGTCATCTATATAGGACATTGCAAAGTCAAGATTTTCAAGTACAATTTCCATCAACCTGGAGAAGATTGCAGGTGAATTTTGCAACCCAAAAGGCATAACATTGTATTCAAACAAACCTCTATGACAAGCGAATGCGGTCTTCTCCCTTGAAGAGTCGGACATTAGGACCTGCCAAAAACCGGACTTGAGGTCAAGGGTTGTGTAAAAATTCGACTCATTTAGTTGAGCAAGTATGTCATCTATGACCGGCAAAGGATAAGATATGCTTTTTGAAATCTTATTTAATTGTCGAAAATCCGTGCAAAGTCGATTTGTGCCATCTTTTTTCTTGACTATGACTATGGGTGAACTCCAACTACTATTTGACCTTCTAATTATGTTAGCATCTAACATTTCCTTTATAGCTTTATCTACTATTTCTCTTTTATGAAGTGGGGTCCTATAAGGTTTTAATTTAATGGGCAGGTGGTCACCTGTTTCTATATCCATTTTAATTGTGTCGGTGTGACCCAGCTCAGAATCTTTAGTTACAAATAAATCCTCATTTTTCTGTATTAATTCTTGCACTAACTGCATATCTTCAGGGTTGGTATTTATGTTGAATTCGTCATTACCATGACAACCAATTTTCTTTAGTTCAGAGTCTAAAGTCACTAAATTTTGTTCCCTAACTGATGCAATTTTTCCTATTGCTGTGCCCCTTTTTAAGTTCATAGTTTTATTTGTTGAATTAACTATAAGAATCGGAACTTTCTTTGTATTGTTTATTCTAACAACTGAATTTCCTATTAATATACCAGGTTCGTCGTTCAAAACGCAACCTTTTTCCAATGCACAAACTTCATATAATCTATCTTTTGTCAAGCAATGTCCTTTATGCAATTTTGTCAGACATATAGTGGATGTTTGTGGCCTTAATATAGTTTTATTTGCGAGCCTTACAATAGAAGAGATATGTATGTCCTCTTCAAGCGTAACATATGTACCGCCTACCCGTAAACATCCTAAATCATAATACAATCTAACGCCATTTTTAACTAACCAGTCACGACCTAATATAACATTACGATTCATTTCTTTTACTACATAAAACTGATGAGACATTTTGGTACCTTTAATTACGAGTTCGAGATTAACACTACCTAAAACCGAGAGTGGTTCGCCATTTACAGATTAGAGATTTACATTGTTTTTTATTAGTTTTAGAGTATTTCCAAAAGATTTATATACTTTATAATGCAAAAGTGATACTTCTGCACCAGAATCCACAAGTGACCTAAAACGTTTTTTGTAAATATGTGTATAATACAACTATTTGGACTTCCAGCTAAATTTATGGTAAGATTTTCAGTCATGTCTGATAAATGTCTCTTCCTATCGGCGTTTTTATAGGAAGAGAAACCTAGTTTTCCGAATGTGTATTGAATTTCTCATTTGCTCTTTTTTCTCTTATAACAATCACGGCGTATATGTCCAGGTTTCCCACAGAAATAACATAGCTTAGGATTCTCTTTAATAGAATTGTTCATTCCCCTTGAAACCCCAGGGTGTTTATGCAACTCATTTATCACCCCAACACGTGTATCATTGAATGATCTGCACTCTTTTGCCTTGTGTCCTGACTTATTACAATGAAAACATCTTTTTGCTGGTCTGTAGTGGCCTATTTCCATTGGCAAAGGTCCGTCTGTTTTGTCAAATCGTCCACTTCGTAAGTCAAACTTTTTTCTAAGATTTTGTTCCAACATTGCAGTCGTGACTGCACCTTGCAGTGTATTAGGGTTTTCTCTCATTATTTTCATTTTTAAATAATCTTGGTTGAGACCATTTATAAAAAAATTAATTAATTGAAACTGAATTATTGGTAAAGTTTTATCTTGACCTCTATATGCATCATCAACTAAAGATAATAATCTTTCTGCATATATTTGCACATTTTCATGAGGCCTTTGTTTAAGTTTATTTAAGAGATCATACGCATGTTGTTGATCTGTAACCTCGGCAAATCGAGAGGACAATTCTGCCTTTAAAGCAGCCCATGTACCCTCTGGATTTTCCGTTATCCACCTTTGAATATAATTGGCAACGGCTTGATCACTCGACTGATACGCAACTAAAACAATTTCATTTTGTGCTAAACCTGTTAAAAGCGAATATTTTTCAATCGATTTTACCCAGTTTGTGAATTTTGTCGGTTCCCCAGAAAAAGTTTGAACAATTTGATTCACTCCTTGAGCACTTAGTTTACTTGACAATCCTTGTAATGAATTTGCTAGATGTTGAAAAATTACATGCAAATCTGGTTCAGCCATAGTGAGAAGAGAACTTAAGAAAACAAATGACCGCTTACCTTGATTATGATTCTTTGAGATCCTGGTCACGGCACCAAAACCCAGATGTTAAATAACTACGGCTACTCTTGGCTTGTTACAATGACTTTTATTTTACTACTGCCAGTTCATTTACATTTTCTCTTCTCTCCTCCAGTGTTTCTAAATCAACCTTTTTATAATAATTTTAAAGGTCAACTTAAACACTGACAAACAAAGTACTAAAAATTTATAATAGCGCGATTACAATTAAAACTCAATAAACAATACCCGATTACAATTAAAACGCAATAAACAATACGCGGTATTTACTATAAATATAATTGATCCCGAAGATGGACAATTATCCATCTGGGTAATGACAGTTAAATACTTCCATCCCTGGATGATGGTATATTTGAAAGGTTGTTCCAATTATATAGTTTATTAATAATTATGTCCAGAGAATTTACTAGTCAATTCAGAGTTTCTAAAAGTAATGACTTTTATATTCTTGAGATAACACAAAATCAAAACACCATAGTGTTACATTCCTCCCATAGTGTTACAGTAGCCGACAATGTTTGTCGTATTTCGTCAGAATAGTCGACGGGATTTGTTGGCTTCTATTGAAACCGCTGTTTCTACAATGCACCGTCCCAACAGAGTGGTCTGGTCCACTGAACCGTTACTGGGAAATCTGGTTGACCAAAATTCATCGTCTACCTCTTCCTTCAGAAACCGTGCCAGGAGATGGTTCCAATTGTACGACATTTTCAGAACTGACTGTTTGAAATATTACTTTGGAATTTATAGTAAAATTGCTCAGTAGAGTTAGGCAACCAACAATAATTAATAATTTTATTAAAATCTGAAAAAGCATATGATAACGATGTATGCAATTCCAGAATATCACGAATGAGGGGGTGATCTATTTTTCTACTCTTTATTGCCCGAAGAACTGACAAAGAGTCGGAACAAATTAAAAAATTGTTATGAGGCGATTTTGAAATATATTGTAACGCAAGAAAATTGCTTTAGTCTCAGCTGTAAATATAGAACTTTCATTTGGAAGACGAATGTTTATTGTTTCATCTCCAAGAATGGCAGCAGAAGCTACCCGATCACCATCTTTTGATCCATCAGTATATATATATTAAAAACCAGTGGCGAAGTTCCTGTCTAATAACAGCAGGAACCATTAGTGCATAGTAACTTT
The DNA here is from genome assembly GCA_029721355.1 of Tegillarca granosa. Classification (NCBI taxonomy): domain Eukaryota; kingdom Metazoa; phylum Mollusca; class Bivalvia; order Arcoida; family Arcidae; genus Tegillarca; species Tegillarca granosa. Next base: position 69,088 of record JARBDR010000827.1, on the reverse strand, counting down.
AATGATAGCAAATTCCTTCTGGTAAATCTCTTCGCTTGTTTCCGACTTTTTATATTTTGAAAGATCCAGATTCACCTCTGGTTTATCAAGAAGCCAAGGAGGATCCTCTGTTAATTTGTGTTTCTTAATTAGATCAAGGTTTAAACCACATTCCTCCAATTTAGGTTTTATACGAAAACCTAATGGTGCTATTGCTTTGACCTTTCTACTGTTAAGGTCTTGATATGGAGGGTGAAAAACACAATCAAATGCCAGATTAGATGGATTTGCATATAAATTTGTAGCATACTGCAGAGATAGTTTATTGCGCCTTAAATGTAACGGAGGCTCATTAGCCTCAACATATAAACTATCAATTGGAGACGTTTTATAAGCTCCTCAACAAATACGTAGACCTTGGTGATGAATTGCGTCAAGGTCTTTTAAATATGACTTGCGAGTAGATCCATAGATAATGGAACCATAATCAAGTTTTGATCTAATAAGCGATCTGTATAAATAAAGTAATGTAGGTTGATCACAACCCCAATTTGTATTTGATAAACTTTTAAAATATCTAATGCCTTCAGACATTTAGCCTTAAGACATTTTATATGAGGGATAAAAGTTAATTTGGAATCAAATAGAATTCCTAAAGACTTAGCTTCTTTTACAACTTTGATAAGGCTGTCATTGATATACAGCTCTTATGCATTTTGCTTTTGTTGCAAAAATGCATGCAATCTTAACACTAAGAGTACAGGACGTTAAGTCCACAACATCTCCCTGAATATACTCGGCCACAGATATTTTTACGTGATGGGGTGGTAGGCTCAACTTTCACTTGGATGACAAGTTCAGGAATTGCATCGGCAGTGGTCTGATTACTTTCAGAATTTCGATGTTTTTTCACACAGTATTACGTTGTTCGTCGGCCAAAAATCGCAAAGATTCATACCTCGGATCCAACGCCGTTGCTAACACAATTGGCGAATTTAAGGATTCATGATCAAAGAATTCGCGTGGAAACCCGTATCGTTTTTCAAGACCTTCCCTCACAATGGCTTTGAATTCAGAAATAACTTTAGAATCTGTGTCAGTGTCGGATAAATCATTTATCAGAAGCTGGCGAATTAATACAGGAAAGCCACTGGAAGTGGGCAATGGTTAATCTAATTAACACCAAACTCGATTGTAAGATCACTTATAACTTTTGCGATATTTGACACCAGTATGTCGTTCTTCCATGATAGGTGTTGCTAGAAGTTTATTTTCTAGCTGCCAGTTTTTTGTTATGTAATGCGCAACACTTGTCCATATGTCTGTTGTCAGGGATACAGTAGACCCTCTCATATTCTCAAGAATGGAATTCGCCAATGTACCACTTGGTACCTCAAAGCGTTTGTGCGGGACATTTATTTTTATTGGCAATAGAATTCATAAAGTGACGTTTTCCCGAATAACGAAGGTCCCTGCAGATCAAACGTAATATTGTTTAATAAACATATAGTTGAATTATTTTACTTAGTGTTTTAATTGCTACATAAACGAATATAATCAAGCATGGAAACGTATGTTATAGTTATATTATTTCATTTTAATAGTTTTTAACTGCCTCGGTAGCTCAGTCGGGAGAGCGTTAGATTGAAAATCTGAGCAATTTTTTTTTAAAAATTATTTTATTTTTCTGAAAATAGTTTTAATGAGTAAGAGAAAACCACCTTCAACAAGTAACAGTCAACGTATTAAAAAGAAGGTATATTTTATAAAAGAATGATGTACAGACATAATCGGATTCAGTAAGCGTGACTGGCACGCGACACTGTACAGAATATTAAGTAATCAGAAGCGAACATTTAGCATGCAGGAGACGCGGTTTGAACCTATACATAATAAAGTTACAAGAGGCGTGGTTCGAATCAACACACAATGAAGATTTACAAGTATCGATGACTCAATACGTAAATTTGATCAAGTATCGATTACGTAAATTTGATCAAGTATCGATGACTCATGTTTGAATGCGCAATACCTACGTATCAATATCAAAAATCAATCATTGAACCAATGAAGTATTGACATGTAGAAACCTGATTCCGATTTGCAAAATTATTTTTTTTATTTTAGCACGTAGAAATAGAAAATTTAAAAAACTACTTACTGAGTGGCCGGTGATTTTAGGGATGGACTATTCTCCTCCGTGGAAGAGATTGAAATGATAGATATATCACTTCAAAAGAATAAAAATAAGATACATAAATAAATCAATATCAGTTCAGGTTACCACATCATTTTTAAACAACATGTTAAAAATAAAAAAAAATTTAAAAAAAAAAGTAAAACATCGTTTGACAATGTAAACGTAATCTTTAATTTTGTGAAATTATATTCATTTAATAAATATTGTTTAAACTTATGTACACGTTTTATTTTTAAAGTTAAATAAGTCAAAGCGAAATCATTCATTCTCACAGGTGAACAAAATGTTATTGTGATAATGTGAGAAAAATAATTAATTTCATAAATACTGTAATTATACTTACTTTTCTTACTGCCAACCTATGCTGGTTGGAGTGACGGGCGTGGTTGGTAGGATTGGTGAGACTGACGGCGGCGTGAACAGCCGTTTTCTAAAAACTCCTATATCGGGAGTCCATGCGATCTGCGGAGACTCCTCAAACGTGGAATCAAACATACCAGACCTGAAAAAAAGAAATGTGAATCGTGAAATAAAATCAAAATTTTTAAACTTTTGGATTTTTTTTCGATTTTTAATTTTGTTTCCTTTTAAATGAACTTTCGTTAAAAAAATTAAATGCCTTTAAACATTTTGAATTTTCGTTAAAAAAATTAAATGCCTTAAACATTTTGAATTTTGAAAAAATAATCAAAAATGTTTGAAGAAAAAAAAACGTTTTTTATGAAAAATAAAATCAAACAGCGAAATTAAACTTTCCATGTTTCCGTGTTAATACAATTTTGTTAATAACTTTTGAGTTTATATTTTCAAAAACTTGAAAAAAAAATCTTAAAATGTTTTAAAAGGTGACTTTACGACAAAACATTTTCAGCACTATGTTTTTCAAAGTTTACTTACAAATTATCTTGTTCTATTTTTCTGTGAGATGATGAAAATGACAACCGAAACTTATGAAAGTATTAAAAGTCCCCACCCCCAATTGGAGCTGCGTCGTGTCAACTCCTACTTCTGTGCACAACTTGTTCACGAGCTCGGTTTGTGGATGAGAACACTTTTCCTTATTGATATCTCTGTAAAACCACTTAGGACATGCTTTATATTTGATGACCAAGTTTTCCAAACTTATATGAGAATCCTGGGATTTCATGTCTTTCCATTCATACGTATTCAGTTGATAGATTTTCAAATATCCCGTCAATATCGCTCGGGCCAAACCGAAGAAATCTGTTCTTTATTTCAATGATTGATTGTTTTTGCTTTGGAGAGCTATTTGGTCCAAAAAAAATCGTTGAATGGGACACCATAACCTCCCTTGGGAATTTCAATAGTACCTATATCTATTGCCATTTCGTTCTTCAGTCTTAAATCTTGGTGGCTAGTTAACACATTTTCAATATACTCCACCAATTTGATTCATAAAATATTATTTTATAATTTATTATCCAGTATTTTATTAACATTATCTGTGATATAACTGGCTTTTATCAGCTTATTATCTTAAAAATCTTATTCAATTTACTACTGTTCAATTTGTATATATTTTAATTTTTAACATTTTCTAGCCACGAATAGCTGCAATAATGCTGATGCGGCTATAAACAGAAATTCACTCACTCACTCTTTTTCTTTCCGGCAAGGAATCATCTTATATCTCAACACATCTTTCATGTTCTTTTAGTTCCTCTTCATTGGTAAAAGTTTGTAAAGACCAAAAACACTTCATGGTCGGTTCTTTGTTATCATCTAGATCATGTATGTGTTCATGTGTTTGTAATAAGCATTCATTGGCAAAAGTTTGTAAACACCAAAAACATTTGAAAGGCGGTTATTCGTCATCTATTTCGAAACATTGTTCGTGTGCTTCTAGTGCCTGTGCATTGATAAAATTTTCCAGGCACCAGTAGCAGGTCAATTCATAAACGGAGTTTCGGTGTTTATCCAATAACTGAGATGGCGTTTGCCATCGCCAGAACCATAACCAGACGATTGCAGTGAATGAAACCGATTCAGAAGAGGAGGCAGAGCGTAAGCTTAATGGTGACTGTGAAGGTGTACAAAATGCTGATACACGAGAACGACGTTGGACTGGTAGCTGTGAGGCTCTATTAGTTAATGAGGCTGAGCGTGTGACACGACGTGGTGTAGATGGAAAAGTCGCAGATCGTGTTGGTACACCAGAGGTGGAAGTGCTTGGCCGGGTTGGTAGAGGAGGGCAAACAGGTGGATCTTCTGGATCTGTGATGGTTGGTCACGTGCAAGGGTATGAGGGCGAGCAGGTAAACCTATGGAATCTGTGTTGGCTGGTTGCGTAGAGGAACAGGCAGAGCTTCTGGAACCTGTGGTGGATGAATAGGTAGATGCGGACGAGCATGTGGAGTTTTTGGAGGCTGTTGCGTTCTTGGATGTGCATCGGATCGGTCAATTCGTCGGGTACATAAATAACGACAGACTCCGGCTATCAGGGATATTAAGGTGGCAATAGTGATGGGAACAACTGTAATATAATTGTTACAAATAATTATAATATATACAAGAAAATTTTAATTAAAGCTGTTTAAATAAATATTATACAATGGAAGGGAGACAAACCATATAATCTATATATTGCACTTATTCATAATCAACAATAAGTTTTTTTTTTTAAATGCTTACCGCATTTCTTGGTGAAGCTACCAAATTTTATTTTTTTTGATCCGGCTATCGCAAATGGTCAGGAACTGTCTCTTAGTTTCCACATGAAGGGTTTGGATGTCTGTGCCAGGAGTCATTATCAGCTTAAATGTTTTTTTGAGATAAAAATCGTTTGATAATGCCGATCCGCCAGAACAGTCGTGCTACAATCTCTTCCCCTTGCCAAAACCTTTGTGCATCGCAGTACCGCGCCTTCTTCATTGCAACATTGTCCCCAGGGTGCAGTCTGTACCGAAACACAAAACGTTAGCAAGCAAAGCATCAACAGATACCGCGACATGTTGACAGTAAGGGTGACAAACGACGACTTTAACAGTTTTCGCGGAAATCGGACTGACCTATGGTCATATTACGTAAGATCATGATGCCCATCTCTAATGGTCACACGTCTTTCTATACATCAAAGGTAGCTGACACGACCATCAATGGGATAAGGGAGTAAGGGGTACAGAGGTTACAATATACATTCGTGATCAAGATAAATTAGCAATGATTATAGACATTATGTACCTACAATATATAATATATAATTTCATAAAAACAAATTAAAACCCTTTTTTCTACATTATTTGAGTATTATGATTATTATTTTTAAAAAGTTTTTTTTTTGTTTTTATTAAATTATTAAATCTTACTTTCAAGATAATTACATTTAGGAATCTTTTTTAATGTAACTGATATTATTAGAAGATTACTACATTATTTTTTTTTTTTACACTTTTATGTTTTTAAACTTTTAAAAACTATTCTTCAATTAAACTTTAAAATATTATTTATGACTGAAACTTTAATTTTTTTTCTTTTTTTATGAAAATAGAAACATATAAATATTTGTATTTATTTGTGAAAATTAAAAGTTTAATTTTGACAAAGATTTATATGCAGACCTGATTAATACAACTTAGATCATCAACTTAGATACTTTGATAATAATACGGGTAGCCCTTAAAAGGGCCTTTTATTAAGCTGTTACTGGTCAGTTACAGTGACCAGTGGCCCAAAGGATGTCATGCCGCACCATCTCTGAACATACCGACTCTCGAAGTGATGTGGGAACACCTTCTAAATGTTCTGGACTTAGCTGTGCACATACTACAATGCACCGCCCCATCAAGCTACTCTAGTCCACTGGACCGTTACTGGTAAATCTGGTTCTATAAACCAGCTCTCAGTAGTCGAGCCAAAGGTCGTCTGTCGTCTCTTATCGCACAAACCGTACCATCAAGTCATTCCAAGAGAGAGATATTTTGATGAATATCTGTTTAAAAATTATTTTGGAATTTATCTGATATAAAAACGTGAGTTTATTATATAAAACTAATAAGTGGACGATGATTATGAATCATTTAAACCTTCATTTTATGGTAATCTATTTGCAAAGTCTTTTGCTAACCCCTTTTGTTTAGAAACATATGTCTATCTGCTTAAAGAGCTAATAAGATATGTCAAAAAATATTCTATCCATAAATGATACTGCTCAAAGTACTTGTGCGTATTTACTAGTAATGTCTTTATTCTAGTTGACAAACGTTATAAGTAAATCATACATTACTATGTATTAAACGAGCTTATCCTGATTAAACAATAGAGGCGAACCCACGCCAATACGTGAACAAAAGAAGCGTCTCTACGCTAAACTAAACAATAGAAGACAACCCACGCCATTAAGTGACCAAAGGAAGCATGCCCACGCTAAACAATAGAGGCGAACCCACGCCAATACATGTACAAAAGAGGCGTGCCTACGCTGACAAGTCCCCCCACCTCTACGTGACCCAAATTTATTTTGTGCGTTCATTAGCTTAGAAAGAGCATTAATATTTCTGCGTCCTTATCTGAACAGACGTTGGGGAAAATATATCGCCATACAATACAGATTTATGCGAGGTAAAGTATATTTAATTTATTATTCCTTGAACATTAAGATTTTATTTGCATATTTCCTGTCAAAACTGTCCTAATCAGCCTGTATGCTCAATTGTAATTTTTTGGCAAAAAGAAACTTTTTGAACCGTTGACAGAAATACCCCATTTCCCTTTGATCTGTGTCATAGTTCATGGTAAATCGATATCGCTTGTAACATGACCGTTTCTGTTGCAGCTGTTAACGGTTCCAGTAAAACGTTCCGTTGTGGTTTTGGCGAGTTATGTATACTGGTGTTGACTAAGAAGGTGCTGTTACTGACAACAGTAGTTGTGTTTACTGGTGTTGACTAAGGTTTTGTTACTGACAACACTGGCAATGCTTAGGCTGAATTATCACTTTTAGAGGGCTTACGGGATTTAATGAATTGTATTGCTTTGTAAATTACAAAAGCATTAAATAACAAAAAAATATAGTACTGCCTGAATTTAAACAAAACATTTCAAGTTAGCTGTTTTAAAAAATTTCAGAAATCTTGACAGGTTGTACTGAATTTATTTGATTAACTTTTGAGAGGCATATTCTGTATATTTTTGTAATTGTTTTAGAATGGCGAGATTATGATGTTGTGGGAAAGCCAGGTGAAATGGTTTCCAATTTCCAAATAGAGATCGCAAAAAAATTTATGCCTGTAAATGCATCAGAGAACTCATGTAAATCTATTATATTTGAGGTATGTTTGTGAAATGAGGGGAGGGTAACAAATCACCGAATGCAGTGCATGACTTATAAATTCATTAATGCAAGTGGTGGTTTATCACGCATTAGCACAGACACACAAACACATCAACCAGCACAGCGAAGAATATCACGGCCTGTTGCTAGATCACCCATTAGATATAGATATGAATAAGTTTCTGCATCCTGTCTCCAATATTTGCAATTTTATGTTTGTTTTGATAATTCATCAAGTTGATTAAGGTATTTACTGTCCTTATACCACAATTCTCATTTTGCTACATCATCAGTTAAATGTATTATGGTGTGGTAGGTTGCAATAACATCCCTCCTAATAACCGACACTCTCTCCATATTGTCAGCTGTTGTCATTAACTCGCACATGTCTCCATATATTTGTAACTCAGTGACATAATCTACATGGATATAGAGCAGGACTGACATTCGAAACCTTTCTGAAAAAAAAAATTTTTACACTATAACTGGTTGTAAATATATAATACAAACACCAGTTAAATTTTGATGATGTGCCAGATGTGCACATTTCGGAAATTAATTCCTCAACAGTGACACTAAGACCGAAAAGTTTGATACCTTAAAAATATATAAGCCAAACAGTTTAAAATAATGAATCTAAAGTATCAAAATTATATTAATCCAAATCCAGCTAAGGAATGATTTGCATGAGGGGACAAACCTTAGTTTTAAATAAATCTCAAATTTTAGACGACTGAAAATTTTGCTAAATGGTACATTTTCTGACAGCACAAAGTACTGCCTACTGAGTTATGGATACCCTCGGGGAGTTTTACTCCACCAGCAGCGGTACCCGCTCAGGGGTAGTAAATATATTACACATACCAGTTAAATTTTTATGTGCCAGATGTGCACATTTCAGAAATTAATTCCTCATCAGTGACACTAAGACCGAAAAGTTTGATACATAAAAATATATAAGCCAAACAGTTTAAAATAATGAATCTAAAGTTTCAAGATTATATAAATCCAAATCAAGCTAAAGAATGTTTTGCATGAGGGAACAAACCTTAGTTTTAAATAAATATAATAATAAATAATAGTTTTAAATATATTTTATAAAAGAAAGATGTACAGACAGATAATCAGATTCAGTACGCATGACTGGCACGCGACACTGTGCAGGATATTAACTAATCAGAACAAGTAGGAGACGTGGTTTGAACCTATAAATAATGAAGTTATAAGAAGCGTGGTTCAAATCAACACATTTACAGTTGATCAAGTATCGATGACTCATTACGTAAATTTGATCAAGTATCGATGACTCATGTTTGAATGCGAAATAGTTGCGTATCAGTATCAAAAATCAATCAATCATTGAACCAATGAAGTATTGACATGTAGGAAAAACAGGATTTGATTGGTATAAAAATTAAATACTGATGCGAATATAGGGAATTCAAATCTCTAGTTTGTCATATTACAGACGCATCTACTGAAGGTAACAGGTCAGATCCCGATAAAAATAAAACTCTACAGAAATTGAGTTAAAAATATCTACAGTAAGTGAAAATTTAAATGTTTGAAAATTTCAACTTTATAGCTGTACATGTTTTACGTTTTCAGACGTCTCCAGATAATGTCGACATAATTTGGCAAATGTTGCCCTAATGTTAGTCAATACAAGAAAATTTTTTACATTATGATTTCAAAGTTTTAATATGAAAACTGGTTGAAACGCAGACCTTAAATTTTCGAAATTTAATTACAGTTTTAAAAAGTATTTTAAGGTCGCATAAATAGAAGGTTAATTATCTAGAGACGTCTTTAAAACCTAATAATATGTAGCTATAAAGAAAAAATGTTACCTGAACAAAAAAAATGTAAAACATCCATGAAAATTTTTCTGAACAAAATAAGTTATAACACCATAATCCAGGAATAAAACTTTATTTTTAATTTTTTTTTTATTTCTTCAAAAATTTTAAAATGTCTGTTTTTCTCGCCTCCATGATTTTCATCTGGGCATCAATAACATTAAGCTCCTCTTCCAATTTTTTTCTGAAAAAGATAAAACAGTGCAAAGTTCTGACCGTAGAAAGTACATTTGAAAAAGAGTGTTGTAAAAAAGGAAATAAATACAAGTATTTAAAATTATAAATGAATAAAGTCCGTCTGTTTTGAAAAAAAAAATTTTAGCTAGTAGAACACTCCATAGATTTAAGGTCACCCGTTTGAATCGCTACCAAATCTGACTCCGATTTGCGAAAGGATTATGTTTAGCAATTTAAATTAAATTAATTAATGTCAAGTACTTACTGATTTTTCTCTAACACAGGCAGGCTATTCTCATCTGTGGGAGATATTGACATGATAGAAATATTACTGAAGAATAAATAAATAAGATAAAAAATAAAATAATATCAGTTCACGGTATCACATCATTTTTACACATGTTTAAAAGTAAAAACATCGACTGACAGTTAACGTTTTATTTTCAAAATTAAAAAAGAAAATTCAAACTAAATTCATTCATTTTTGTGGATGAACAAAATATGTAGTTAATTATGATAATGTGGAGAATGATTGATTTAACTAATTCACTAACTGTACTTACTCTTCAGACTGCCACCCGATGGAAGTTGGAATTGCGGGCTGGCTGCTCCCTAAAATTGGGGACACAGAAGGCGGAGTGAATAACCGCTTTTTTAGTACACTTATATCAGGAGTCCCCGCGACCTGCGGGGACTCTTCAAACGTTGAATCGAAGACTCCGGACGTGAAATAGATAAATTCAATCATGAAATAAATTGTCTAAAATTTTTGACATAATAATAACAAGAGGCCCAAGATGGAGAATTAAGTATCAAAATGTGATCTTTCTTATCATTGTATTTGGAAGAAGAATATGGGGTTAAAATTTACTCTTGACAAAAAAAAGTTGCCACTACCGTGCAATGTTATGCATGTGTTGATTCAAAGAAGTGCATTGTATTTGCAAGTTAGTTAAGGTAGCTAAGGACTTATATTTTTATATTTCTGCAGACAGAAGTTTTTCTTTATCAAATGTGTTGAAGATGCCAACTTTAAATAGATGTATTGCAATACGTGTTGTCACAAAAATATTTTTCAATATTTTGCTTGAAATTGGGTTGTTGTTTTTGCAATTTTAGACATATAAACAATAAATATATGATGCACTGATTTTTTTTTAATCCAGGCAAGCATTAAAAAAAGGTTTTTTAAATTGTTATAAAAAATAATGGGTCTCCATTTCATTTTAAAAATAGGGGAAATTGTTGACATTGGAGTTTCGAGTTTTGCAATATGTCTTCATTATGGAGACATTTATCATGAATAGAAAGTTGTATAAATGTTGCAAATGAAAACTTAAATGTACATTGCATGTATGGAAATTCAAATTCAGGTAACAGACACATTTTGCTGCATGGAATTACCTTTAAATGTCAAAACTATGGCAATAAATTTTCAGGAAAAAAAAAGCCAAACGCAATGAATGACCAAATATTAATAGTGTACACTTCCTCATTGGAAATTGAGAAGGAAATTGAAAATGTCCATTTCACATTTAGTTTGTAACCATCAACAGACTTATAGCATTGCAATGAAATAAGGAAATAATTTTCATTCACTTTTTAAATTTTGTCCAACATCTGCTCCTGCAGCTAGCCAACGACAGATCTGAAGCATTGAAAACAATTTTAAAAAATAATTTTCTAAAGCTATTCAAATATTACTTAACATTTGGTTTTGCAGCTATATATGAAGGAAGCCTTTATAGTATTGCAAAAAACCAATTCAAAAACTACACAGGCACTGAGAAACCTAAAACATTATTTCTGAAACAAATGATAAAACTAAAATATGGAACTGCAGTCACTTCAGATATAAAGCATTGAAATAAAATAATAAAATTTTCATTGACTACACAAATACTGTTAAACATTCTGTGTTGCAGTCGCTGACAAAGAAAAGCATTGTTAAAAAGAAAATATTTTCATTTTCATATGACATAAATGGATATATACACTTGAAACTTCATCTGCCGACATTCGCGCCATCTTTAGGCAAGTTTCTCGGATGTTTTCTTTCGCCGAATGTTTTTGCACAAAATATCATTAGTCGTTATCAGTGTCGGTCACGATGCAGAACAAAACTGAAAACAAGGGCAGCTACTCGTACTTTCAATTATCGGGTCTATTCGTCCTAAAAAATACTTTGCCCCGTTCACGTTTGGTCCTGGATTCATTCGCCCTACTTTTAATATGGTTTTATTCCGTTATCAATAAGTTGGCTTTTTTTTCAAGACGTATCTTATTTTAAAATGCAGGAAGACTTCAAACTATTGTCCTTTACAATCAGTTATTTTCTGATGGAAAATCTCTTGGGTTGAACAGACCTTAGGACGAACGAATGTAGGGTGAACATACTCGGGGCCGGCGAAAGTGTATCCAGGGCAAATTGACATGGATTTCGTCCATTCGGACATGACTGTTTTACCACGATATGGAACACTTAGAAATTACCAAAATTTTAACGATAAAAACTACCGGCGAACTCATAGACTTATATTTAATGTTTTTGGAGAGATTACGTTAGACCAACCACCCATAGATGTTTTTTTAATGTCCAACAGACCAACACAACACACGATAGATTTGTTTTTCCATTCTGACCAGCCTGGCATGTATTTTTATTAAATTGCCGTCCCCGGGTGCCTTATATGTTTGAATGGAACAGCCCTTACCTCATTTCAAATTTCACAGGTGCTTTTAGAATTGATTTTAAAGTCTTGATTCCGTAGCTACTTGGTTCATTAAATTCAACTCCATGGGGCATACCATGCACAAAGACACTGATTTTCTTGCTCTGAATATCACTGTAGGGAACAGCTTTTCTTGATCCTGTGCTGTGAACTAAAACGGATACCCAAAATGTTTAAAAGTTTTTAGGCATTTTATTGAAAATCATAGGGTAAATTCAGTTTATACATAAAACATACAAGTTAGAAAAATTTTTGATGCTGATTATAGTAACTTTTATCAATATTGCATGTAATTTTTCTTAACATTGTGTAAAAAAAAGATACAACTTACACCAAGCAGCCTGAAAATGTTGTCGTACAAGTTTTCTAAGGTCTTTCCTTGTTTCCTTTTGCTCAACAGATTTCCCAGAATCCCCTGTATCATATGTACAAACAATTGAAAAATTGAAACAGCTGAAGCAACACATTTTCTATGAAAATACTTAAAGCATTTGCAGTAGTTGTAAAATTGACTTTATTTATTACCTAAAGAATACACACTACATACATATAAACATGAAAAATGGAGAAAAATATTTTTGGAGACCTAATAACCAAGCTGGCAGGATTTAACAACTGTAAGATGACAATTATTTTCATTTATTACTGAAATACTGTTGTAATCTTTCAGTGTAAATAACAAACAATAACTGGCAATTGGACAAATATACTGACAAGAACCATTTCATTAACAAGAAAGTCTGCTCATAGACACATTACTGATGTTGTTTAGCTTTCCATACTCCTAAGTTGCTCTTCTTCATTATCCTCAAATAATATAATTACAATACTGTAAACATTTGAGAAAAAAAAGAAAGAAAACCTAAGCCCCAGAAAATATTGTGGTTGCTAATATAAGTTTACCATAAGCACTTTATACTGTTATATTTGCTATATCCACATGTTTAAAATGCATATCAATGTTACTATAGTTTATCAAAAATTCAATCTCACCTGAAAATTTTTTTCTAAATTTCTCTTCTGTCTCAACATAAAAAAATTCTTCTGTCCCTGGTGTGCCAAAGACAGCTGGAGAAACCTTTTTTTCTGGGTCAAAACCCATACCAGCTGCAATATATCCATACTGTGCAAGAATCTGACACTAAATGAAAAATAAAGGATATATATACATGCCTGCAGTATCAGATTGCAAAGTTGATCATAGTTTCTGAGCATCAGTATTCTTTATAATTTGAAAACATTTAATTTTTTTTTTTTGAAAAAAAAAACATTTTACAGGACTTTTGCAGATAAAAAAGGATGCAACATTGAAAAAATCTAAGATATATCTCTCAAAGGCCAGCAAGGGAGTCCAGAATATTTTCATTTATTCAAAAGATCCCTCTATACAATTCCAACTTTGCTGCAGTCAAGAACTGTGCAAATAATTTAAATAAAACAAACATACCAGTCCTTGTCCATATCACAATCCCAAAAACAAAGTAAAAACTTTGCAAACTGGCAAAATAGGTGATACACGTGAACTTCCATCAAGGAAGTGAAGCCGGGTGCTCCGTGGAACAAAAACGACCATTCTCAAGAAAAATAAGTCTTGCAAAATTCATGATTATGTTTGACTGTTGAATCGTTTAATTTTTTGTGAATAATTAAAAATTGTAATATAATTCTACTTTCTACTTTTATTTACTTAATATATACACATACATTTATTTGTTACAATTAGGCTACATAATTCTATCTCACTTATTACAAAGTAATCTCATCAAACAAGAATACACTTACAGCACTTTCAATTTTTTTCATCTGAAGTTCAATAACTTCCTTTCTAGGCTTTTCTTTAAGAGGGTCTTTCCTTATGTCTTTTGCCTTTAATATGTAACTTGTTTTTTCATTTGCAGAAAGTCTTTTCCAAATACGATTTTCTATCTAGTGATCCTGCAAGAAAAGAACCCAGACACAAGTAGGGCATGCAATGGCTTATGATACCAGTTCACTAAACTGGTGTATTTTTTTTAACCAGCAGCAATTGTTGTTTTTATACTTTTTATGGTTTTTATATTTTAATATTATAAATTACAGTCAAGCTGAAAATTAATTTGATTGTACGAAGCAGCTGTGCAAATGAAAAAATTGATTTGATCTAAAAAAGGATCTTAAAACTATCAGAAAACAAGATAAGATGGACAAAAATAATGACATAGAGAGGAAAACATAACTATGCAGACAAACTGCTGTAAAAAAATTTGAGTCACTGTTATTGAACATAAGATACTGCAAAATCTTCTATAACCCCCCAAACCCATCCATTTCCACACATTCATTTTGAAATTATATATGAAAACAAATGTATCGAAAAGTTCTTATTTGGATAATTTAACACTGGATTCCATTTAAAACTTATGATAATGAAAATATACCTCTTTTGACAGATCTTGCAAATAATGAATATGCATTCGGGCCTCTAACATAGACTGTTTTTTTTTTCTGTGGCAATACATTTCCTGTTGCCAGTCTTCTTTCCTTCGCCTGCCTGTTCCCTACCCACATCTAAAATGAATAAGCATGCATCTAAAATTTTAAAATATATGTCATATAAACACCTCTAAACTTATGTCATACATTCCAGTCATCTTCCTCTCATTATGTTCATTAACATGCAAAAAAGATGGATTTATGCAATTTGAAAAATATGCGCAAATACCTCACCTATTTTTGACCATTTTTTGTGTAGAGCAAACAAAACAGTCTAAATCAATCGTAGCTAGTCGTTTCGAACCATGACCATTTCGTACCCAAATAGGTCCAGCTCGAATTCGTACCATGTAATAGGACCATTTCGTACCATACAGTATTCAGTGATACTACCATTTCATACCAATGACTTCAAACATGATAAAAAAAAGAGATTTCAAATAATAATAATAATAAAAATAATTTAAAACAAGAGGCCCAAGATGGCCCTAATTTGCTCCCCTGATTTTAATGTAACTGGTATGTCTTGATAATACCTGGTAAGTCATAACATGTTGCCCCAATAGAAGTGGTTTCAGAGAACATTATTTTTATTGTTTTGCTTTTTAGCTACGTAGGTCACTGTGACCATGACACAAATGTGAATGGCAATGGTCTATAGATGCTATTGACTGATATGAATGAAATGTGACCAGTAGTGTCTGAGAAGAAGTCATTTGATGGATGGCAGAGTGCCTATCCATAACAAAAGCTAACGAGCAATTTTTAGATCCGGATTTAAGACTTTACAGATTTGACACACATTAATTAAAATATTTTTTAAATAAATTGTAAAAGTCAACAGCAAATTATTTAAAAAATTTGTTCAATTAGTTAAAATTACTGGTATTTCACATAACAGTGATTTTGTAAAACCAAAAAAAATTTCAAGGTTTTAGCTATATCTACATATCAGTATCACATGTATCTCAAAAATAATAATTACACTAAAAAGTAAAAATTCATAAAATCTCTTCCATGCACCATCGTTAGTCATAAAATTCAGAAATAAAAACAATGAAAAATCAAAAATTAAAAAAAATTGGCCTCACTGGGATTTGAACCCGTGACCCTTGGGTTGCGAGAATTGAAAATGAAAAAGGTCGAAAAAAGCAAACCTAATTTTTCACAAAAATTATTGAAATTCACAAACTTGGTATAAAAGATGCTTTAGATGCTAAATATCACATCAGATTTTATCTCAGTGAATGGTTTTGGAGAAGAAGATGTTTTAGGTTTTCAACTATGTAGGTCAATGTGACCTACATTTGGTAGCTATGGCAACCAAAACACAAATCTGAAAGGCAATGTTCTATAGATGCTTTTGACCAAGTTTGAACAAAATGTGACTAAAAGTTTCTGAGAAGAAGTCGTTTGAAGCAATGGTTGATGGACGGATGGACAACGAACGACGGAGGGTGTGCTTCTATTGATACCAAAAGCTCACATAAACACTTAAAAATTTGTGCTCAGGTGAGCTAAAAATAAAAAGTAAATAATAATATTTATAACTTGTAATTAAGTAAAACAATTTTTATTCACGAATTTACTTTTCAGGGTGTAAGATTGACTAAAAATATGCGACTTTTACTGAAAATGTTAAAATTTTAATTAAACAGCATCTTCTTTCTTCTTTTTGTTTTTTTTTAATTGCTTAAATAATGTTAAAACATAATAACATTTTTTTTTTAAAAATAAGCATAAAAATATGTCTCCTTTCTGAGGGTGTTTTTTTTTTTAATTAAATTAATTGTCGCTAATACATGCTTACTGCTTGGTTTTCTTACAAATGAAGACCTGAAACACAGCGTGCCTTTAGTAGGAATTTCAGAACACCGTCTAAAGCAGATATCAAGCGAAACAAAATGTTTTCAATTAAGTTTGTTTTAAACAAATAACTTTGAAATGACGCAAATTTGCAACTAATTATTTGTGTGTGTGTGTGTGTAAAATCATGAATAAAGAAAATATGTTCCAATTATTTAAAAATAAAACATTTACACACGAAAAATATATACATTGCATATGTTTGAAAAATAACATGGTATGAATTTGTATCATAGTGTTTAAACATCAGAAAAATCTTGCTTAACGTTAGCATTACACTATGGTACGCAATGGTTAAACAAGATGGTACAAACTGGTTTTGGTACGAAATGGTCACGGTATGAAATGGATGGTACGAAACGGTTATGGTACGGAATGACTATAAACCAAATCAGCAACCATAAAAGTCCATTTTTCCATTAATCCATTTTTCAATTTTTTCCCAGAATTAGACAAAATGTGCGAGTCTTCCAAGGAAGATGTGTCGCCTGCGTACAGTTTTGACACCCATTCCTTTTTTTTTTTTTTTTTGGAAAATGTCAATTTTTACAATTTTTTTCTTTTTAATTTTCAAAAAATGAAATATATATGCACATCTGTGCATAAAGATTAATGCACAGAGAAAGTTTCATCAAATTCCTTTGAGCGGTTATGGAATAGTTGAGGAAAGTTTTGCCCCCCCCCCCTTTTTTGTGCAAAAATGTCAATTTTTACAAATAACAAGAGGCCCAATGGGCCTGGAATGCTCACCTGGCATTTTGCAATAATTATGGGACAAAGTCATTCAAAGATTTTACCATAAATGGTCACTAGGACCTACAATTGAAGGCAAGGTCAAATATTTTCCACAATTTGATATAACAATGCCATAAACAAAGTTTCAAGCTTGTAGACTTTTGAATAATGAGAAGAAGTTGTTCAAAGATTTTACCATATATGGTCACTGTGACCTAGAAATTATGTCAAGGTCAACCATTTTTGCAAACTCTGTAAATCTTCAGATGACAATGCTTTAAACCAAGTTTCAAGCTTATTGACCTTTTGGCTTATGAGAAGCTGTTCCAAGATGTTACCATATATAGTTACTGTGACCTTGAAATTATGTCAAGGTCAACCATTTTCACAAACTTAGAAAATCTTCGTGTAATGATGCTATATACCAAATTTCAAGCTTGTAGACTTTTGGATAATGAGAAGTTGTTCAAAGATTTTACCATATATGATCACTTTGACCATGAAATTAGGTCAAGTTCAACCATTTTTGCAAATTTTGTAAATCTTCATATAACAATGCTATATACTAAGTTTCAAGGTTGTAGACCTTTTTGCTTATGAGAAGAAGCTGTTAAAAGATTTTACCATATATGGTCATTGTGACCTTGAAATTATGTCAAAGCCAACTATTTTCACAAACTTAGTAAATCTTTGTATTGATGCTATATACCAAGGTTCAAGCTTGTGACCTTCAGTTCTTCAGGAGAAGATGCTCAAAGTTTTTACCATATACACTTACTGTGACCTTGAAATTACGTCAAGGTCAACCATTTTTGCAAATTTAGTAAATTTTCATATATTAATGCAATATACAAAGTTTCAAGCTTGCAGACCTTTTGGCTTATGAGAAGATGCTGTTCAAATATTTTACAATATATGGTCACTGTGTTTGAAATTAGGTCACGGTCAACAATATTTGCAAACTTTGTAAATCTTCATATAACGATGCTATATACCAAGTTTCAAGCTTGTAAACCTTTTGGCTTATGAGGAGATGCTGTTCAAAGATTTTACCATATATAGTTACTGTGACCTTGAAATTAGGTCAAGGTCAACCATTTTTGCAAATTTAGTAAATCTTTGCATATAGATGCTATATACCACGTTTCAAGCTTGTAGACCTTTTGGCATATGAGAAGATGCTGTTCAAAGATTTTAACATATATGGTCACTGTGACCTTGAAATTAGGTCAAGGTCAATCATATTTGCAAACTTTGTAAATCTTCAAATAATGATGCTATATAGCAAGTTTCAAGCTTGTAAACCTTTTGGCTTATGAGAAGAAGCTGCTCAAAGATTTTACCATATATGGTCACTGTGACCTTGAAATTACGTCTAGATCAACCATTTTTGCAAACTTTGTTAATCTTCATATAATGATGCTATATATGAAGTTTCAAGCTTGTAGACCTTGTGTTTCATAAGAAAAAGATGCACAAAGATTTTACCATATATATGGCCATTGTGACCTTGAAAACAAGTGAAGGTCAACCATTTTTGCAAATTTTGTAAATCCTTATATAATGATGCTGTATAGCAAGTTTCAAGCTTGGAAACCTTTTGACTTATGAGAAGAAGCTGTTCAAAGATTTTACCATATATGGTCACTCTGACCTTGAAATTATGTCAAGGTCAACCATTTTCGCAAACTTTGTAAATCTTCAAATAACAATGCTATATACCAAGTTTCAAGCTTGTAGACCTTTTCGTTCTTGAGAAGAAGATGCTTAAAGATTTTACCAATTATGGTCACTGTGACCTTGAAATTACGTCAAGGTCAACCATTTTTGGCAAACTTTGTAAATCTTCATATAATGATGGTAAATACCAAGTTTCAAGCTTGTAGTTTTTTTGGTTCTTGAGAAGAAGATGCTCAAAGATTTTACCATGTATGGTCACTGTGACCTTGAAAATAGGTCAAGGTCAACCATTTTAGCAAATTTTGTAAATCTTCATATAACAATGCTATATACCAAGTTACAAGCTTGTAGAAATTTTCGTTCTTGAGAAGAAGATGCTTAAAGATTTTACCATATATGGTCTCTGTAACCTTGAAATTATGTCAAGGTCAACCATTTTTGCAAATTTTGTAAATGATCATATAACAATGCTATATATCAAGTTTCAAGCTTGTAATCCTTTTGGCTTATGAGAAGATGCTGTTCAAAGATTTTACCATATATGGTCACTGTGACCTTGAAATTACGTCAAGGTCAACCATTTTGGCAAACTTTGTAAATCTTCATATAATGATGTTATATACTAAGTTTCAAGCTTGTAGATCTTTTGGTTCTTGAGAAGATGATGCTCAAAGATTTTAACATATATGGTCACTGTGACCTTGAAAATAGGTCAAGGTCAACCATTTTCGCAAACTTTGTAAATCTTCATATAACGATGCTATATACCAAATTTCAAGCTTGAAGACCTTTTGGTTCTTGAGAAGAAGATGCTCAAAGATTTTACAATATATGGCTGCTGTGACCTTGAAATGAGGTCAAGTTCAATTATATTAGCAAACTTGAAAGATTGTGATCCAGGCTACCTTCAAGCCAAGTATCAATTGAAAATGGCATGCTTGTTTCAGAGAAGAAGTCGTTTAAGTAAAATTTTACGGACGCACGCACGCACACACGCACGGACGCACACACACGCTGCATCATGACATAAGCTCATGTGGCCTTTGGCCAGGTGAGCTAAAAATTTAAACTTTTCTAGAAATGAAATATATATGCACACCTGTGCCATAAGGTTAATGCACAGAGAAAGTTTCATCAAATTCCTTTGAGCGGTTTACGAGTAGTTGAGGATAGAAGAAAAGTGTGACGACGCAAAACACAAGACGATGCAAGACGACAGATAGTGATCCCTATGTGTCAACCATGCGTTCCGCAGGCGACACAAAAAGTGACCTTGGGCTAGGGTCAAGGTAAAAACTCATTCTTGATATTACTAGTGATGATGTGGTGATGTTGCATGTAAAGTTTTATGCATGTAGGCCATTTATGTGCAAAGAAATTTGAATTTTTGTATTTTTCCAATATATGGTAATCGTGACCTAGATTTGAGTCAAAGTCAATCGTTTGTAAAAAATTTTGAGAAAATTTTAAACCATTTTTTTCAATTTTTTTTTAAAAGGTTACTGTGGCCTTGAGTCACGGTCAAGGTCAATATTCTTTCTTGAAATTACTAATTATGATCTGTTAATTTTGCATTTCAAGTTCCATGCTCCTTGGCAATTCACATGAATAGAAATCTGAACTTTTTGTATTTTTTCCATATATGGTCACTGTGACCTTGATTCAAGGTCAAGGTCAATCATTTGTACAAACTTGATAGACCATTGGTTGTTGATGCTATGCGTGCCATTTCAAGTCTCTGGGCATAGTGGTTTATGAGAAGATTTTAAAGAATTTTTCAAAAGTAGGTCATTGTGACCCTCTTAGAATGATGACCGCAATGATTTGTACAAATTGAAGTGCACTGGCATAGGGATACTTTTGATAAAGTTTGATAAAAATCTGCCCAGTAGTTTCAAATAAGATGTTGAAAATGGAGTTTATGCATGCACGGACACAGGCCACGCCATGCAATGAGCTCACATGGCATTTAAGCCTGGTAAGCTAAAAACACAAATTTTAAAGACTGCTTACTGTGATTCTTACAACATTTGGAGACTATATGTTCAATGGTTTTTGAAGAGAGTTGAAAATGTCTCCGCAAATCAGAGGTTATGGCCACCAAGTTGTTGACCAATAAAAAAGAAAAACACAAACTTTAAAGTAGACATACTGCAGATGATGTAGGCAAAATCTGATTTCAATTTATGTAGTCATTTCAGAGCAGAAGATTTTTAAGAAAAGTTTACAGACAGACAATGGATGATGCAAGACAGACAGATCTACAAAGTAATGGCAAAAGCTCACAATAGCCAAGATTTCTTGCCTGTGGCCTCTTTAAAGTATATCAACATTCTCTCAAAATCTGCTTTTTTCATAAAAAAGTTTTTTTACCCCAAAAATTTCAAAAAACAGTACTGTGTTAAAGTACTTTCATTTAATAAACTTTATCTTAACATAAATGTTCAAGAACAATTTCTCAAAATCTGCTATTTTTCATCAAAAATGTGATTTTTAACTCAATTTTTCAAAAACATGTTATATATGTTACAGTACTTGCATTATACATATTATATATTGAATTTCAAAAAAAATAATTTTTTTTTAAATTATCTAAGATTATTTTCTCAAAATCCTCATTTCCTGAAAAAATTACTTTTACCTAAAATTCTAAAGAAGGCAATTACTGTAGTGTGCTGTGTATACTGCGCATTTTTTAACCAAGAAATCGTGGCCAGAACAGGGAGGTGCGCGGTATACAGGAGAATAAATCTAAATTGAAAGAGGAAATTTTGTAGATGTGATGATGGCAGTAATGTCCAATCACGGTAGGATAATGGATGTCTCCGGCATTGGATTGTCAGTGACAATAAACTTTGTTTTTAGCTATTTTGTTGTTATTAAATATTGTTCTTTACGGATTATTTTTTAAATCTTTAAATGTTTGTTTCCTGAGACCTCTGCCTGAATGGGAAGTGGGAGGGTTGCGGCCCCATAAACCGGTTTAACCACACCATTCAGCATTTCTGTTGGATGCACGTCGCAAGTCTTGCCATTTGGGTATTGGTCTCGGGTGTTTTTGTGTTGTCTTATGTGTTTTGAATTATTGTTTCTGCTGGTTTTTGTCTGCTGGTTGTATCTAAGTCTGCCAGTTTCAGTTGTCATTTTTTTCCTTTTCATTAAATGATATTAAGATAAAGCAGATCTTTGGTAAATCGTAGCAGTTTACTTAATTTCTAATGTGTTTCGAATCAAAAGTTTCTGGCGTGGTTAAGGTTAATAAAGTAGATCAGATGACGTATGTTGTTTGAAGTTTCAGCCTTTAAATTGGAGCACAGTTTAAACATGTTTAATTGTTGTTTTCTTACAATTTAGTTAAAAGATAATCAGTGATAAATAAAACAACAAGGAAAAAATAATTTTATTCATAATTTAAACTTCTATAGTGCCGCCGTAGTAACAACATTTTACAAGTGCGCAACTGTGATGCTCCAACCGAAAGAGGCATGATAACTGTTGAAGGACAAGTTATGGCGGAATAAACACAGAAATTTCATACTTCGTTGAGAGCATTATTAAAGATGCTTGTTTTGTAAATTACTGACTGTAATTTAAGCATTATCATATGAAATAAAAATGTGTTATCAGTTAGTGTGGTGATAAGTCAAATATTAGTTATAGTTTGATGTTAAGTAAGATATTTCAAAACATTTCGTATCTACTGGCACCTTCACAAACATTACGATTTTCCTCACAAAATTTACTGAACCACACAAAGGCTCCGTCACAAAGCATACGACTTCCCTGCGCAATTATACTGGAGAATTTACTTTTTTCGGGATCCCAACGGCTCAAAGTAGGGGTGTGCGTTATACACGGATGCACGGTATACACAGCACACTACGGTAATCAACTGTAATTTTGCACATGAAAAATCCTGATGTGTTTAACATTATATTTCTTAATGAGAAATGGGAAAAATCCAAATTATCCTGGAATTTCCTTCAAATTTTAATTAGAAGTAAGAGTAAGAATATTCTTAGAAAAATGTGTGAGTCTTCCAAGGAAGACGTGTCACCTGCGTACAGTTTTGACCCCGCCCCCCCTTTTTTTTTTGAAAATGTCAATTTGTACAATTTTTTCTTTTTACTTTTCTAAAATGAAATATATATGCACACCTGTGCATAAAGGTTAATGCACAGAGAAAGTTTCATCAAATTCCTATGAGGGGTTATGGAGTAGTTGAGGACAGAAGTTTTGCTTCCCTTTTTGTGCAAAAATGTCAATTTTTACAAATAAAATTTAAAACTTTTCTAAAAATGAAATATATATGCACACCTGTGCATTAAGGTTAATGCACAGAGAAAGATTCATCAAATTCCTTTGAGTGGTTTAGGAGTAGTTGAGGATAGAAGAAAAGTGTGACGACGCAAAACACAAGACGATGCAAGACGACAGATAGTGATCCCTATGTGTCGACCATGCTTTCCGTAGGCGACACAAAAATATTGTTGAAATGATATCAAGAAATCCACTGAATTTTTGGGGTTTTTTCTTTTAACTTACAATGTGATATCATGTTAATTATCAAGTTCAATGTAAATATTGTAACTGTTTTGTATATTTGCATCAGCAGGTATATTCAGGGAATAAGACTAACTATTTTGGTTTGGTTGCCCAGACAGCCAAAACTGGACTATGTAATGATAAATGTATAGAGAAATTCCTGAAAATTTAGGAACCCAGTTAAATTTCTGGGAGCCATGGGCGACTGGGCCCCTGTTTATTTTATTCCCTGATATTTATATCTTAACTGAAGTGCATTGCAGGAAAACATGAGCAGGGTATTCTGGTAAACCAAAGGGATATAAATCGACCGAATTAAGGCTACTGTACCCAATAAATAATATAAACAGAAAATGTTCTGTCAAAAAACACTATAATTTATAACATTTTGTCGAAAATGACTACTAATAATTTTCAACTTTTGGACACCTAGGTTTACACCTAAATTTAATAACTCATAACCTGCAAATATGAAGATTCTGATGAAAAATAGATTTTTTTTTTTTTTTACAAATGTTAGGAAATAAGTTGTTTTCAATGAAACAAAGGGAAAGAGTTCCACTTGTACCTCCCCTCCCCTTCCCAAATTTTGTTTTTGCTGAAAACAGGCTAAAAATGACCAAATAAATCAATATTTTGCATTTTAGTACACAGATTTGATAGGGTTAGGGTACAAAAGGAACTCTTACCCGGCCGCTTCTAGTATTTTTCAAAATTTAAATATTTTAATAATTAAAACGTTTATCAGACAATAAACTGTACTTTTCATCATGTTTGGTATTCACAACCTGTGTCCAGATTTTCACGATCTACAGTAGTTTGCCATAAATAAGTTCGCACCTGAAAAAATCCTTATATATCTCTGTAGAATCGCATTTTTATAAGAAATTAATTCTACTTTATTTCTAGTCTAATTTTCATGAAATTTACATCTTTGCCCGCAGAATTAATTGTATTTTCTTGCAACCATTTAGAAATAATTCTCTGAAACTTATTTTTCAAGAAATCAAAAGGTGAACATGAGTAAAATGTTTCGGTCCAAATACAGCATGAAAATATAGATCGAGTAAACAGTATTTTTGTTGTTCGTCATTAAATCGTGGTAACTAAAAATATGAAAATTGTAAAAATTTTTGAAAATTGCTAAAGGAAAATAAAATTAATTCGTCAGTTAACAGTGAAAATTTCATGAAAAATGGACCAGAAATAAAATAGAACGAATTTTTTATAATAAAGGTGGTTCCACAAAGATTATATAGAGAATTTTTCAGTTGCGAACTCATTTATGACCAACTACTGTAGTTGCAATGCTTGACCGTTTAACAATCATTCACGATCAAAATACTCCATAAACCGAATGACGGTCGTGCTAGTAGCCTAGCCTTTCTGGGGAACATGCATTGTTTTTTAATCGGGTGTGTAAAAATATGAGCGTAAGATAACAACGATTGATATATCTCAAATGTTACATTGGTAACTAAGAATTTGTTGAAATCGTCATTTTAGGTCCATTTTTTTCAGTGTGTTTTGCCAGCAGTGCCCGCATTCGAAGGACTCCTTTCGCACGATCAATTATCATTTACCACTTCATTCTGCGTACAGAAAATACTGAGTGTCATAATTACCATGTTCAATTCTTTCTTCTTCTCTTTCCTTTATATATTCGCAGCTTTCCTTGGTTCAGAAAAGATAAATATTCTCGAAATAACTTTAGTTTCTTCAACCCACGCTATCTTGTTTACGTTTATTCTGTATTCTTGCGCACTGATCCTTTATTTGGTTAATTTTTTCAAATAAAATTTTAATTTTTAAACATAAATTTTTTTGACGCTGTAGGATATGAAAATTTTGTTTGATTTTCAATTTATTAACAAAATGGATAATCTCAACAGCGGTTCAGAAGGTACTATATTTTGATTGTACATTCAAAGTTTTGTAATTGCCGACGCTCGGAGCGCCCTCTTTTTTATTATACACGATAACTCCTGTTCGTATCAAAATGTCAATAAATTTATAGGTCAATTGAGTTAAACAGGTCCATAAGATTCTATATTCCCACACCGGTTCGATTGTTCCGTTCCCTTTATAAAAAGCACCCAAAAATTAAAACATGTTAAA
This sequence comes from Tegillarca granosa, assembly GCA_029721355.1. NCBI lineage: Eukaryota > Metazoa > Mollusca > Bivalvia > Arcoida > Arcidae > Tegillarca > Tegillarca granosa. The sequence continues at coordinate 43,435 of JARBDR010000827.1, read as the reverse complement.
GGAATCCAAGTGTTGACCTACTGATAGATATACAGTATAATTATAGCACGAGCACTATTTCGCGTATGTTGAGGATACGTAGGGTTTTTTAATTCGATTCCTTATCAATAACTCGAATCCGTGTTTTATTTGAACGCTTATTAAATTTATTCGTTAAGCACTTGATGATAAATGTTTATTTGCAACATCTTGACTTAAAAGCCTGAACGTTGTATTTGTAATGCAGTCAAATAACCCCTACTATCTACCCTAGCGTGAATGCATGCTCATGATGCTGTTGGTGTTTCGTATGTATTGATTTCAATATGTATACTTTGCAATTGGCATTACCATTTGTGTGTATTTATCAAATTTTTGAATTAACATTACTTATTTTGTTTGATTTTGAAATTGTTCACAAAATGCATTGTCTCAACAGCGGTTCAGAGAACGTACTATATTTTTATACGTAGATTTATTTTGGCGGTTGACCAGTCAACATCCGGTTGAAAATTCTACTGAACAGGATGACATAAACCGGCTAATTGCTCTACGAGCAATGAGCCCGGCTAAAAATGGGATATATATTCTCCTGGAGCGCCCCAAGAGAAAATAAACAGGTGCAGATTGCACTATTTAAAAGATCAGTCTTTTTATTTCATTAATTATGCTATAATTATCATTTCTGTTACTAAGTATTTGAGGGAGCATCTACTACAAAAACCGACTTACAAAGTAAACAGAACAAACGCTCTAAAATATGTGATTGCAGTAACAATAAAGTTCACAACCTCTGTTGTTTATAGGGTAATTCGCCCATAACTCGGACACGTTGTCGACATAACCACATTTTGCTTTGCAACGGCGCGACCATCGTTAGACTTCTACTCGGAATCTGTTTCTACCTAGTGAAAACTATAATTTTGATCATGATTTCGGTTCGTAATGCCTCGCGAGCTTACATTATACCTGTTTAAATGAGTACTCGCGAATTCGCCCATAACACGGTCAATTCGCCCATGTTTCGGACACTTGCGATTGTTCTTGTCTTTAAGTCGGACAGAGCATCAGGAAGGTTCTTCAACACTATATATCCTGACAGAAATTTACGCTTTCTGTATCTATTTGTTGAAAATCTAGTTTATTGAAGCTGCTTGCTATATCCTTTAACTTTAAGGTTTGTTTTACTAGTATATGCGTGAAAATAGTGTCGTCTCTCACCACTGAGGCTGTAAAATGCAAATAGTCGAATATCTAATGTGTTGAAAGTATAAATGTTCTATCAAGGTCACTTTGAAATCCAGGCCCCAGTTGAACAGAACATTATTCAAGTTAAAATCATTAAGACGTTTACACTGTAATTATGCTAAATCATTCAATAAGACATGCATGGCATAGCACGATGAAGAATGTACTGAGGGTTTCACCAAAATGTAATTTGTGTTTAAATCTTAGAAAGAACCTTGACTATTACATTAAACCCAGCATTTCGTTCAACTGTAGCCCATGGGAGAGAGAGAGAGAGAGAGAGAGAGAGAGAGAGAGAGAGAGAGCATAATGGTTCAATGTTGATATATTCCTTAACTATCCACTATATGATGTCGTCAATGGTCAATTGTTTAATGCTAAGAGAAAGTGGTATTAGGGATGAGACTGAAGTTGCAGTCTTGCATAAAGAACTGGATCAACTGTTTCACCGGGAATATTTATTCGACCACGATTTAATAACTGATTTACTGATGTACTTGAAAATAATTGTAATCAAGTGTTTCAGTATACGTTTCCATATTTGGAAATACTTGCTTGAAAGCGATGTAATCGACGACGATATACCTAGAGTTAAAAGCGTGGTTCTATTAGGCTTAACTATTTGCCAATCAGAGATTAACTTTATCCACAAGGATACCATAAAAGAACTCACAGATGAAATTTGCTACAGTTCTTTGTAAAGGTTTAATAAAACAATGTTTGAAAATTATGCCCACGTTTTGTTTATTATTTCCATAAGTAAATTATCTAGAAAATACACTTATTTCATAAACGTCACAGAAGATTGAGCGAGTGTTATTGTTTAACGTGGCACCAGCAATTTTTCAGCTATTCTCGACGAGACTGTTTTTCATTAATCTCATGGATTTTAATCTATATACCCAAGTTCGTGTGGTGTGTGAGTTTATGATCTGCTTTTTACTAGTGTACACTTATGGCGACCTTTAATAGCCAACAATGTCGCAGATTAACATTGCAGACCACTCAGCCCATTACACTGGTACCGAGCCAACCAGTAAGAGCCAACGACAAGGAAAAATCCTTTCTCAAATGCGGTGGACCGTGGTCGAACCCATAGCGGTGAGGTTTGTAGGCTAACGACTTGGCCATCCCCCGCAGAACATTGAAATATTGGAATGTTGAATCTAAATAGCATATATTTGGTAATAGCAACAGCAAATATGGAAACAAAACAATTAAAAAACCAAGATAACCAACATGCTACCGAGACCGCTGATTACTAAACCTTGGACGGGGAAGTTATAGGACTGATCGGGTCAAATTACTTACGTTTTAACACAGCAAGTGGACAATTAAAGTCCTTGCAAAACCACAAAGCAAAAGCTTGTATCACAAATTTGGAACGGGTGGGACTAGTTGACAAAAGACTGTGATAGTTGTCTTAATGAACTGCTACTGTCATGTATTACTTTTGTAAAATAAGTGGGATGGTTAGGGCCCTACAAAAGTACTTAAACCACACCACTGGACACCATTGTTCCATTACGTCCGGTGCACGTCCAAAGTCGGGAGTTTTATAATCATTGGTCTGTATGTGTTATCGTGTGTTGTTCTTTTCTTTTGTTTGTTGTGTACTGGTGGCTCTGGCTGTTTTCAAGTACAATTATTTCAGCTACAACTTTCCTTTTCATTTTGAATTTTTATAAAATAATACATTCAAAAGTGGTACATGACAATAACTAAAAACCAAGTAACCAACGCTAGATAACCAATGCTAGTAAAGATAGTTTAATTCATCATAATTCATTTCTAATTTTTAGCTTTAACTTCTTTAATATTTCGTCCTTTCTTTGAACTCTTTTCTTGCTTTAACTGTTCTTTTTTAATTTTTGCCTCTAGCCTTTGCTTCTTTCTGTCTTCAACTTCTATTCGTTTCCTTTCCTTTTCCTTTTTATTTTTTATTTTCTCTTCATACGCTTTATCTGCTGTTATCACAAAAAAGTCATCCGATACTCTTTTCTGTTGTTTAATTGTTGGTGACGGGAACACTAATAATGAACTACTATCAACTTTGGTGAGTTTTGATTTATAAAACGCCCAACTTCCAAACATTGGGTCGTCAAGATCTCTACCTTCAGTAAAAGCCTTGTTAAAACATTCCTTTTGTGATTCCGTCATTGTCGATTCAAGAATGTTGAGGGCCAAGTCATTACTACATTCCTGTACTGACGGCTCTGTGGTGACACTTGCAGACGGTGTTATAGTGTCCATCGAAGACAAAACAGACAAATTCCCCGTCTCGTCCATTGAAAGTGGCAAATCAACTGCGGAAAAAAGGTCATGAGTCGCATGAACTTCAACCTGGACAACCAAATCATGGTCTTTATCGGCAACAACTGGTATAGCAGTGTCATTTAGAGGATCTGTTAAAACATTGTTTTCGTCGTCTTCAGTGAATGCAGCAATAACAGGGTCATTTGACGGACCTCTTATAACATGGTTGTCAGTGTTGTCATCATGTTTTTTATTCTCCTGGAGATCTCTGTTGAATAATAGCGATGGAACATACGCCTCTTGTGGAATGGCGGAAGGATTGAAGGGACAAATTCCAGTTGCAGAAAAACCGCTTTTAATATTTTCTATAGTCATTGAATGGTTCCATGCTTTAGAGAACAGACGAAAAAACTGTAGATGGCCGACAGCAACACCTGTACTGGTTGTAAAATCATGAATGGCGCTGTTCCAGTAAGACTTAAATGATTTGAAAACTGATCTGTCCAGTGGTTGAGTCCAATTACTAGTCTTACTTGGGAGCTCTACCAGTATGATGATTTCTGCCCTTGCCTTTTCAATAAACTCAATATGGTGGTGGGATTCGTGGCCATCCATAATCAAAATATGGGGTCGATCAGGACCAATGTTCTTTAAAAATGAACACCCTTTTTTGTCCATCCACTGTCCGAGACACTTATTTGGGTAGAAGGGGGAGCGTTTTGAAGATCATAACCATTTAAGACTCTTTTTGTTTTTCCTGGAATAATAACATGTGGCGGTATAACATTACCAGCAGCATTACTACAGGCAATAACAGTAACGAGTTCCTTAGATAAAGATGTTTTGTTGTGTACTATTTTGGACCCTTTTTTAGAAATGACTTTCGGACCTTTGTGGCTTAAACTGAGTCCTGTTTCATCCATATTCCAGATACGGCAGGACACATTGGTCAGATTATTTTCATCCAGAACATTTTTCAATGCTGAAAAGTACTGGGACACTCGATGCTGGGTCATCGCAGAATGTCGCCCCGATGAAGTTGGCTCTGGCGTTCTTAAGGAAAAATCTGGAAGTCTCGATTTGAGGCCTCGCCACCACTTCTCAGATGCCAATTTAGGTCTGAACTTGATTTGTTCTAATTTCGCATATTGGGCAGCAAATCGCAGGAAGTTTTGCTTTGAAAATCCTATGCCCAAATCGGATCTTTTCTGTGCATATTCAATAAGTTCTTTTTCTTTTTCAAAAGGAAGAACTGTTCTTTTCCCCCATTTAGCACCTTCCTGTACCTTTCCTACTTTTCTATCTGACAAGGTGCTGCGTGGAACGCCATATTTAATCGACGCAGCTCTTAAGCTCAGGCCACCCGACCTTATATCTGACAACGCTCTTGACAGGTCTTCTTCGCTGTATGATTTTGACATCTGCAAATAAAAAGATAGAATATTGAATTTGGTTTGAAAATTATGATAGGCATATTGGAAAATATCGCCAAAATCTAAACTTTTTGCGTTAATTAGATTATACACTGCTTAAAACTGATAAAAATTAAGTCGCCCTTAGGTCGGACATCGTCCGCATCAAGGGCGTTCACCTGACCGACTCAAGGGCATTCCAGTGCATTTTGTTTTCCTCATAGTTTAGACACGAATACTTTTTTAAAAATGTCATGTTTATAGTTTTTTCTTCTATCTTAACTATGATATTGCTGCGACATAGAAGTTTGTTATATGGGGATAGATAATAAGGACTTTTTGACAATAGATAATGTATTGAAAATGATATTTTTAAACTTACCGCTCTTGAAACTTTCTCGGTCAAAGGGGTCACGGATGCCTCGTTGCGGAAGTGGTTTCATCATGTGATTTGCATATGGTAGAACTAATCGCGAGTATAGTTGATGATGACGCGCTACTGCAGAACGTATAATATCCAGACCAATGCGGAAATTGTTGTAAATGAACAGCAAAAATGACCGACTCTAGGGACCTGTCCGACAATAGGGCGAATAACCCTACATGCATGAGTTTGTTAAGAAAAAATTGAGGCATGTAACAGGTTTTTCTATAACCTAGACAGCTGAGAATATAGTCTACTCATCCTCAGTGCACACTTACGGTAATCCCAAAAAAGTTTTTATAATTTAATATACACCAAAGACATAGAATATTGCATGTGTAATATGTGGAAATAAAACCAGAAGTAAGTGATTAAAGAAGAAAACTTTTTCACGGATGAAATAGAAAAAAACAGATATTATGCAAAATAATCTAAAAATATTTGGCTTTTGAGGTTACAGAGTAACTACATATCACTTAACAAGCGTTCTAATCCCTATATCCTGTTTACATGTCATCACTGTTGAGAAGTGATTTGGTTTTATCATGCTATTATTTATCTTTTTTTTAATTTAAAATTATATAAGCTGTCAACATTATTTGAAAGTTGTACCAACCATATTAAGGGAACTGTTGTTATAAAAATGATTGTTTTTTTAAAAAAAATAGAGAAAAAACAATGATGACTTGAGCAATTCTAAGTAATACACCCCTCCCTTGAATACATAACACAAGTTATCATGTGTTGTAATAACCGCTATAAATTCTACAATTTTTTTCAGCTGTGAATATCAGAAAAAAAATAATATAACCTGTAAGGTAACTTCAAAGAGTGGACTTCAAATTTCTTTGTTAAATTTAGGCAGAAAGAATTTTTGAAAAATATTGGGGGGGGGGGTGCATGATTTGTTTTATACGAAGCAAAATTCCTCTTTCCTTCAAGCTACTTATAAGTAATGGGGATTGGGGTTTGTGTACGTTGAAAGATACTTACACCTATCACTTCACAATTTTCTTTTTGTCTGGCTAATTTTAATTCCTCTTTCGTCATTTTTATAATCACTCAGGTTCTTTTCGCACTACCCCCAACTATGGCATATATGAACACTGCTCTAATAAAAGAAAAGTTTTCTCTGTCTGGCTCTTCTCCTGAAAAGAACCAAAATAGAAATGTATAAAGCAATGGCTTCGATATTTAATAATATCTGATTTGTAAAAACTCAAATAACAAAGCATATTATGCATCAATGAAAATGGTTGAATAAAGTAACTGAACTCGCCATTTTTTCCCTGTCAATCTCTTCATCTACTGCCTTTTGGTATGTTTCTCTCACGAAAGGATGCCAAATTGTGCCAAGGCATTAACACTCGGCATATTTTCTTGTGCCTTGATTTGGTTTATATTCGTTCTTTTTGCTTTTTTCTTTTTTAAGGGACTGAGCCCATCTTTTGCACTTGCTCTGCAAATCAAAATTGATTTTTAATAGTACTTGCCCAGAATAAAACTTGGATATCCATCTTTTCTTTTTTAGCACAGCCAGAACAATTTCATTATTAAATACTTACTGCATTGTATAGACATAATATTAAACATGTAAATAACTCGCTTTCATTTGCTGAACATCAAATTTATAACCTTGGATAGTTATTGCTTTCTCAGATAGTAGGAAATCCAGGAAGTGGCTCAGCGCGTAATAGTGATTTTGTGCAGTTGTTGAAGCTAATGTCCCTTCTTTCACCTTTTTCTTCAACCTTTTATCAAGATCCATTACTACTGTTTCCTGTATCCTTGCGTGGGGTTGGTCTTCGTCTTTTGTTCCTGCAAATGAATTATATTCATGGATGAAATGTTTGTCTTCGAGCAGTTTATTCAGATTTAAAAACAATAAATTTAAACTCCATATTAAAACAGAAATATACATACCTCTCCTGAAAATCTCTGAGAGGTCAAATGTCTTACTAAGCCCAGACAAACATCTTTTAACCTGCTGCACATACTGGCGAACATGGAAGCCGGCTAGTAACCACCAGATGACGATGTGGCATATTGAAGGAACTGTTTAAATATTTCTATCTCCTCTGTGTCTGAAATATAAATGTACGTGATTCTATGATAAAAAGGCATGCGTCTCGGCAGATGGTAATGGTGATTCAGAATCATCAGATTTGGATGAAAGATTAGCTGCAGCTTCAGCCAACCTACGTCTCTTTATATCAGATGAGGTTTCAGTTGCATCCCTCTTCCTCTTCTCACTTCTCTTGTCCTCCGTCACCACAATGTTGAGATATGTTTGCTATTCAGACGTTTCATCATTAGTATTTGGTACTCCTCCCCGGAATCGTACTCGTACGATGACTCAACTTCCTCTATCTCATTTGCCTCGGTGATGCAGATAAGAATATGAAAATAAACATATCCTGATTTAATTTTATGGTAAGTTATACTAAGTTTGTTGAAATAGAAAATAATAAGAAATCAAAATAGAATTGAAAAATATGATGGATGCTGCACATGCCTACAGATGTCGGACGGACGTAACTCATTTTAATCCGGATTAAGGGGATTATGCAGGGAGCGGTACAAGGGATAAAGGGTCTAATGTGTAGAGATTAAATGCATTGTAAAGGGATTATGCAGGGTGTGGTACAAGGGGATAAGGGTCTATTGTGTAAGGATTAAATGCATTGTAAATGGGATCATGTAAGGATGATACAAATAATGCAGGGATTTAATGCATTGTACAGGGATGATGCATTTCAATAGGGGTGACACATTTTAATCCGATAAGGAGAGATGGTATGCATTGTAAAGGGATTATGCAGGGATGATAGAGAATATGCAGGGTATGAAATTATTGTAAAGGGATAGAGAGGGATGATACAAATAATTTAAGGATTACATGCATTGTAAACGGATATTCGAATATTAAAATAGGTATTGTACAGTTAAAGAACATAACTAAGAAGAGTTAATGCAATGGTTTAATATAGGGATTTTGTATAATCTGATCAGGTTAGTGTGTTTGACAGTTACCGTAGATCAAGATAACCAATCAGCAAGCGTTTAGACACCAAGAGGTGTGGTTTGAGTTATAGCGTGAAGAATATGACAGCTGTAGTAACCACGTGACTGAATGTTCCTGTAGATCAAGCGATGGGTAACGGAAAACAAATAGTTGAATTATTTTACTTAGTGTTTTAATTGCTCCTATAACAGGCACGGAAACGTGTGTTATATAATTTTATTTCTAACCGCCTCGGTAGCTCAGTCGGGAGAGCGTTAGATTGAAAATCTAAAGGTCTCTGGTTCGAACCCTGATCAGGGCAATTTTTTTACAAAAAATTATTTTATTTATCTCAAAATAGTTCAAATGATTGAGAGAAAACCACTTTCAACAAGTAACAGTTAACGTATTAAAAAGAAGGTATATTTTATAAAATAAAGATGTTCAGACAGGTTCAGTAAGCGTGACTGGCACGCGACAAGGTACAGGATATTAACCAATCAGAAGAGATCATGTAGCAAGTCAGATTACCGTGGCTTGGATCAATACATGATCAAGAGGCGTGGTTTGTATCAATACATGTGATCAAGTATCGATGACTCACGTTTTAATGCGCATTGATTGCGTATCAATAACGAAACAAATCAATGAATACATCATTGAACCAATGATGGATTGACATGTATGAAAAGTATGATTTGATTGGTATAAAATTAAATACTGACGCGAATATAGGAAATTCAAATGTTTAGTTTGTCATATTACAGACGTATCTACTGAAGGTAACAGGTGGAAATTAAACTCTACAGAAATCGAGTTTTAAAATACAGTAAGTGAAAATTTAAGTGTTTGGAAATTTCTACTTTATAGCTATACATGTATTACGTTTTTAGACGTTTCCAGATTAATTTGACAAGAGTTGTCCTAATTTTAGTCAATACAAGAAAATATCGCAATTTTCTACATTGTGATTTCAAAGTTTAAATATGAAACTGAATGAAATAACAGACCTGAAATTTTCGAAATTTAATTGCATTTTTAAAAAGTTTTCTCATGTCACATAAATAGAAGACAAATTATCTAGAGACGTCTTAAAAACCTAATAATATGTAACTATAAAGAAAAATTCTTACCTGTATAAAAATAAGTTATGATCCATGTATATTTTTGTGAACAAAATAAGTTATAACACCATAATCCATGAATGATTTTTTATTTATTATTAATTTTTTTGATCAACTTTTTTTTTACCGCGTTTTTTTATTTATTTAAAAGTTTCATTATGTCCCTTTTTCGGGCAGCCATTATTTTCATCTGGTTCTCCTAACCTTTAGTTCTTCCAATTGTTTTCTGAAAGGATAAAAACAGAGTAAAGTGTTAACATACTAAAGGGATAAACAACATTTTAACTGACAGTAGAAAGTGCATTTGAAAAAATAGAGATGTGTCATGCTAAACGAAATAAAATCATATACTGAAAATTATAAGTTAATAAAGACTGTCTGCTTTTGCAAATGATTTCAGCTTGTTCAGATTATGGAACACATATAAAACAGGAATTCAAAATTAATTAATTAATGTCACTTACCGAATGGCCTCCGAAACAGGATATGCATTATGTCTATAACATTTAAAAATATCCTTGAAACTGACGATGTTGATATGCCAAACCGATATCCCAGATCCTGCACAGACAAGTTCAACCTTAGTTTCATCAGGACTAATATCAGTTTTTGAAATTTAGTAATGCTAAGAAATTTGCTGTCTGGAATATGTGGACCCAGAAACTCAAACAATGCCATTAAAGTCAAGAAATTTGGTAAACCGGTGTAATATGTTACTTTCTTGTCATTTTCTTTGAAAGAATCTTCTGTTAATTTACTGTCTGACAGTTTCTGTTTCAATTCTAAATTCTCTGAGGTGAGCCTCTGACATTCTTGTCGAAGTTTATCCATCATGTCCGGGTCCTCATCTGTTTGTGTGCCTTTACAATGGAAATGATTTCTTTGTAAAAACAGTCCAAATTTAAAAAAAGCACAGACAGGTTTTGTATTTTCAGGTGCGGGTTCAATATCTGTGCTATGAAGCAAATCCAGCAAAGCCTCTGCAGTTTCATGCACTTTTCTGGTCTGATTTCTTTTTTGCACCCTCTGGTATCTTCCCATGCCATTTTCTTCTTTCTCGGTGCTGCAACCATCTAGTTTCAAGGAGGGGGCCCAATCTGGATTTGTCTGGTCATACATGGCTGCTTGTTTGCCTGAAAATAAACATGTTTATACAACATAAATGAATGTTGAGTATATACAACTAAATAAAATTAAAATACACACTTTATTTAATGGAAAGCATTGAGAGATGAAAAGTAAAAAATCTCTATGCTATAACAATCCGATACTAATTAACCCTTTGTGTGTATGCTATAAGATAAGAACATACTATAAGATGCAGATTGCAAAAAATAAAATAAATAATATTTAATTTTTTTTTGTCATGACCTTACACTAATCCCCCCTTACCCACCCCCAATCCGTGTTTATGTTATTTTGGTTATGTGTTATCCAAATACAAGTAATTTTTTTTTACAAACAAATAGATTTTATCAAAGAACATCTGAGGTTTTTTAACATACCTGTCACGAAATGGTTTGAACATACTTTCGTATGCTTAGAAGGAATGAAGTTTTTTCTGCCAATCCTACTCAACCACAGCTCATATTTTTTTCTGCTAAGCGCTTCAGCTTGTTCACCCTCGTGAACACTCGGAATAGAATAAAATCCACGCTTAATAATGTCTTTATTTGACCTGTTATGACATTTATAAACTGCACATGTATGACCCATATTTACGATGACGGATGTTTAATAAACTTGATTGATAACCTAAAAAAAAAACGATAAGACCGCTTGACCCACAAAATGGCGGATGTTTAGATGACCCGGATGTTGTGACGTCACCTGAAATCGAAGTATACAAGGTTTCATCTACAAATAAATACAAGAATTTAATATCTGAACATTATTACTTAATCTTGAAGTTAAGTTTAACGTAATCTGTTGCTATTTTTTGCCAGTATGACTGGTTAATGAACTAAAAAAGTATAGTCCCGCTTTGTGACAAATATTGTCACCAGGTATAATAGGATGACATTTACAATGTTTGTCTACATGCATTGTTCCTGTTGATAACTACAGAAAACTAACAGTTTTGACAACACTATACAACTATATTGCAGATTTATTATTTTTTATACAGTGATACTTTATATCTTTATATCACAATCATAATATATCTATTTTAAATGGTAGAAGTAAACCCCAACAGTAAAATTGATGTTACGCATGCAAAAATGCAGAATGTTATGTGTGGGGCCAAATCATGGACACAGATGGCCACACGCCTTCAGCGTTGTTTTACAACAAGGAAGAGCTGATCACATTGGTATCATCTACTGCAATTGATGCAGATATTCGTACTGCCATAGAAAGTAAGTTATGAATCATACGTGTATTTTTACCTATGATGCTATATTAACTGCCATAGAAAGTAAGTTATGAATCATACGTGTATTTTTACCTATGATGCTATATTGAATATTCTGTTTGACAAGATGACCACCAGTATGAAGTCGAATTATTATTTGTTGTCCAGTTTTTAACTTCTCATCTGTTGGTAGGTTAAATTCAATTTTTTTAGTAATTTTTAACTACCTAGTACATAGCTTTGCAGGCATTATCTTGTTTATTATAAACCAAAAACAAAAACAAGAAATTTATAAAAAAATGTTTGATAATTTACATTAAATTTAATTTTCAGCATATGCAGTCGATTTAAAATCTACAGATTTAAAAACGGTGAAGTTAGACAAAATAAGGAAAGCCATGTCTAACCATGTAAAAGAATTACAAAGGTATTTTGAACATTGTAAGATAGTATAAAGTATGTAACAAATATTTATACTAAAAAGTTTCTGATATTTTTAATTCTCCTGTTGGTGTCAAATAGTTGGCATTTTTTTCAATTGGCATTTTTTTCAATTTCCGATAAAAATTTGGCCTAGCACAGGTGCAGATTCCTGGTTTTGACCCCTAAATTAACCTGCAATTGGTTCTTTCTTGATTCTCTAGAAATCCTCTATTGTACTCACATTTAAAATGTACAGTATTACAGACTGTTATAGAAATATGTCAGATTGCAGCTGATTCTTATCCATAATGTAAGTCTTGAAAAGAAAATTCCTTTGCACTGTTACTAAAAAGTGGAGATTGATATATTATGATGATGGTAATCATCAAATAATAGGGTGACATGTTACATTATAAAATCACCAGCTTCGCTTACTTCGATATGAATGCATCCTAACAAACATTTCTGTTATAGCCTTATTGTACATGTATACATAAAAAATGTGAATACTTTGTCAATTTGTAATGCTATACATGTATATTTATCTATTATTACAGGAAGAGAAAACTAAAGGCAAAGAAGGTGGAGACTCCTGCAGATGCTGTTGCCAGTTCAAATTGAACTAAAAATCATGAAAATTGATTCAGATTTATTAATTTCCCTTAGTGCTAGGAGGCACAAAGGTTTGGACAGCTATTAATAAATTTTAAGATTTAAAATTGGTTTATTGTTCAAATTGTTTTGAGATTCTACATTCAGTAGATAGAAACAAATCAATCCCACAGACTAGCATCGTCATATCTTTCATGGTTAGTCCGTTTCTAGTCCAGTCTAGGTCAGGATGTTTTTCATTTCGTCTGGATTTAGTTTGTTTTCGGTCTGGTATATATATTGTTTTAAGAGTCCGGAACTAGTCCAGTTTTTGGTCCGGAATTTTTCACCAATACCGTTTTTTTCAGTCTGGAAATAGTCCGGTTTGGTCTGGATTTGGAATACAGTTTTATAGTTACAGGTATACATATAGGATATTTTAAACCCAGACTAAAAATGGACTACCAGACAGATTGAATCCGGACTTTATCCCAGACCACATCAAGATAAAGATATAGACCAATTACGGACCTAAAAATTTGTACGGGTAAATATAGATTCCAATATTGCTTGAGGCTAACCTCTTAATTAATTTTTTTAAATAAAGGTTATGCCATTATGGGATTACTTTAATTTAATATTTGTCACTCAAAAATACAAAAGGGGAATTGCAACTATATATATATATTTTAAAACAATTAATATTTTAATTTAAGTAATGTTAACATTTCAGGAAAGATTGAACAGGATTATATAAGGACCAACTCACATGTCCAACCACAACCTGAAAAGAATTTCTAAAGAAAAAATCAACTGTAAAATACAGTTTTTACTACAGGGAAAAATAATAAAAGAAGCTTTTATCTACCTGTCACAAGAATTTCCATATATGTAAGTGAAACTACTTAATAATAATTTTCTGTAGGCTATTTTAATCTTTGACTTATTTGCTTACCAAAGTTGATTTGTACACAAGGATTTCACTATACATATCATTTTGTTATCTATAAGATAGTCAAGATAAAATATTTAAAAAAATATTCAGATCTCCTTAAAGACCATACATGCCAATTTTTAAGACAACTGAGCAGGATTAAAGAAATTAGAATGTTATATGTGAGTGCATTTTATGAAAATGCACATGATTTCAAGTTACGAGCCTGTAAAACAAATGCCTTATTGCCTCTCTTGGGCAGTTAAAGATATAATATGTATTATTTAAAGCTGAAATCAGTTTGAAAACTTCCTGAAGATACTTTTTATTAATAATCAAGATCATTTAGGGAGAAATTTGTATCTTTGGGTCATCTGTTAAAGTAAATGTATGGAAATTTGTTTAAAATAATTCATAATAACAAAGAGCAACATATAAAAATAATTATTGAATTAGTAGATATTGTGTTTATACAGGTCTTAGAATGATATACCCGGTATCATCTTCATCATTATCTTACTTCAGAGATATAAATATTGGACCTGATGTACTGAATATAATAGTAAAGACTAAAGCATAATAATATATCTTTTATTTAACATTCAAATATCAGTTTTATCATATGATGTATGCAATTTTCTTACCTAATAAACTTACTTTTTGAATTTTATATCTGTAATAGATTATAAAATAGATTTTTAAAAGTAATGTATATATAGCATATCTTAATATAATATTTTGGTTGCCTTTAATAAGTTATTTTGCAATCAGCACTTATGAAATTTTGATTAATATGAAAAAATAAATCATTATTAAATCATTATCAATAAAAGATATATTTATTTTTGATTTTAAATTAATCAATATTTTCAAGAATATAAGGTTTTGAAATTGTGATATGCGTTAATAATCTAAAGGTAATTATCTATGATATTTTAATTAAATGTTAATTTCAGCAACACCTGGTAGAAATTGACAGGCAGTGTAATTACTAGGTGAGAAAACACAAACACCCTTCCTTCAAGAACATGCTAATGTTTTATTCAATTTTTTGATAAAACTGGCATATGAAAACACGTGGTTGGTGTAAACAGTTTTGAGAGAGTAGTTTAACTTTTCAAAATATATACTTTTGACATATTCTGTTTCAGGTGACAACGATGAAGATCAGCCTCATAAGAGACTCGAAAGAACATTTATGAAATTGATGGATTAAAAGCAGGAGGATGAAACTTGGGCCCCACAGACTGCCCAAAACCATTTTTATTCATTGAGACAGTGTTGTGAATTTCATCTGACTGACAAACAAATTCTTGTAGAAGATTTCAGGCAGGAAGTCGAGAAGATGAAATTTCAAAGTAAAATGATTTTAGATTTATTCATATTTTCCTAAAATTTATAAAACCAGTTCAAAATAATATATCCATATCCATTTTTATGCGTACTTTTAGGATAAATGTAAAAGATGGATCGAGTCACTTAAAAAGGACAAGTCCAAGAGAATCAATGAACAGCAAATAAAGACACAAGGTTTCATTTTCATATTTTAATAATTAAAATGTTAGATAATGAATAAAAAATAAAAATAATAAATAAAAAAATAATTTTTATAAAATAAACTCTAATGCATAAACCAAATAATTTTTTTATAAAATTCTTGCGACGAAATAATGTTCTTAGACATTATAATCAGCTAGTGATCTTTTAAACGCTTGATTAATCATAATACTTCAAATATGAGTTATATATTTAAAATAAGAAAATGCGCGAGTTATTTTATACTTACAAATTATGTTCCATATCTATATCTGCTGAATTTTAAGAAGAGACTGACCAGTTTAAAGAAAAATTATGATTTTACTTCGTCCAAAAAAATTGGATCTCGTGATGATAATAAGCTGAGAAATTGACCAACTGTTAAAATGTAAAGAAATTGTATGTTATGATTTTACTTCGTCCAAATAAATCGGATCTTATGATGATAATAAGCTGAGAAATTTACCAACTGTTAAAATGTAAAGAAATTGCTTTTCCTTTCAAAAATTTTAAATTTTGATTACAACAAGAGGCCAAATAGGGCCTGTATCGGTCACCTGGCACATCCTTATTTTGTTCTGAAAACCCAATGTCAATATCTGTTCAAATAGTCTAGTTATAACAATTTTAAGCCATTTTACGAAATTTTAAAAATTTAACGCAAAAACACGTAACTCATTTTTCGACCGAATTTCACAAAGTGAACAAACTATAGGCTTAAGACCCTAGAGAAGCCAAAAATCACATCAGATTTTTTTCTCCCATCAGCGCTTTCGGAGAAGATTTTTAAAGATTTTTGCACCCCTAGGTCACAATGATCTACTTATGGTAGCCATGGCAATGCCATGAACAAATCTGAATTGCACCGGCCCATATATGCTTCTGACCAAGTATCATTGAAATCTGTGCAGCAGTTTTGGAGAAGTTGAAAATAGGTGTTAACGACGCACGCACGCACGCACATACACACCGCGCCATGCCATAAGCTCACCTGACCGAAAACTGCGATATTTATATAAACAATTATATAATAAAAAAAATATCGAGCAAAGTTACTGAACACTAAGCTGTTCGTAACTAATAATTATAATAAATAAGACTACACTAGTTGTTCCCCTTTCATCGCTATTTTGTAATTTTTTATATGACTGTAGGAGTTGTCCCCCTTTCATAAGTAACTTATTTTAATATTACCGTTTAATTATTGTAATTATTACAGATTGTTCCCGTATACTTAAATGTTATCTTATGTTTTGTTTTGTTATTAATTATGTTCTCCCCGTGGGGAACCCGGGTTAGAATAGGTCCCTAGTACCTCATGCTTGTCGTAAAAGGCGACTAAAATGGGGCATTCCGTTTGCCGTGGAATGCGATCCTTAATGGTGGAGGACGGAATTCTGGTGATTGAGGACCATATAGGTTGCGGCTTATTTTGGACCAACACATCACTTTGACCCTTACTTCACCTAGAAGGACGGTTGTCATTGATCCGTGTTCAACCAACCGGCTGGTCACGCCAAGCCCTACATGCAAGGTAATTGCTATTTCCTTTGCTTAACCTTTACTTTTTTCATCATTCGTTCTATATATTCTTGATCTGCAGCTCTTGCATGTAGAAGGCGGTGGCTCATGGGTCAAATCTGGTGCCTTTGTGATGTTCGAATATATCTCTTAACTTGACAGCCATGAACTATTTTCTCGCTAAATATTTCTGGATGTTAACTTATCACTGATGATCGTGAATTTATACTTGTTCATCACAATTTTACTACGGTGTATATCTTCTTTGTAGTCCTTGGTGCTGTTCCGAGTTGGTTCCCCCGGAACATTAGGCATTGCCCCTGGTCGGTACTCCGGATTGGTGGGTGAGGAGCAAGGAAGATGAAATACCCACTTCCTCATTATGGGTACTAAAACAAATCTTTCAAATAGTTCAACTAAAAGATTAAGATCGGATAGCGATGAAGAATCTGATGTCTTTGTTGCTTGGTCTAGATTTGTAGTGGTGCAATCTACTACTGAACAACCATTAAAAATAAACCCTTTCGTTGTCAGTAAAGCCGTTAAAGGTATAGCAGGAGATGTAGCTAACATTAAGAAATTACGTTCTGGCTCTCTCCTAATTGAATGCAAAACACGTCAACAGTCGAATAATTTATTAATGGCAAAACATTTTGCAAATATACCTGTAAAAGTGACTGCACATTCAACCTTGAATTCCAGCAAAGGTATCATACGAGATCGCGATCGTTCAATGGCTGAGATGAGCGAATCAGAAATCACTTCTGAACTTGCTCCTCAGGGGGATATACACGTTCGTCGATTCTCATTCAAAAAAGATGGAAGTTTTATTCCATCGAATACCTATCTATTAACTTTTTCAATGTCAACCCCCCCGAAAGGGATTAAAGCTGGATATTTTAACATCGCAGTGGATACATATATACCAAGACCACTAAGATGTTATAAGTGTCAAAAATTTGGTCACGGATCGAGGTCCTGTAAATCTGTTGAATTTTGTTGTCGCTGTGGCGCTAAAGGTCATTCAAGTAATGATTGTTCAAACCCAGTTAAATGCGCCAATTGTAAAGGAGATCACATGGCTTCCTCTAGGGATTGTCCCAAATGGAAAAGCGAATTTGAAATCAATAAATTAAAAGTTAATAAAAATATTTCATTCGCTGAAGCCAGAAAACTGTATTTACAGGCTGAAAATCGTCCATCCGCTTCATATGCTTCAGTAGCCTCTGGGTCTTCGACTAAAAAATTAATATCTGTTGCTTGTCAAACAGAATATGAAGTTAATACTGACAAAACTTGTAACCAAAAACCAAGGACATCGGATGCTTCATCAACCATTACTGATAAACAATCTTTATCAAATATTGTAAAAGAAAAGGGCAATATTTCGTCCTCAAAATGTAATTCTAATGCAAAAAATGATTTGCAATCTAAATCAAATAAACAAAAAAGTGACTCAAATAAAACAAAACAAACTTCACGGGAGCTAAAGCTTACTCCTGGCTCTTCTGATGCAGAGCATTCGTCGCAAGACATTACTGCGTCAAAACCAGTAACTAAAGGAGCTAAATCTGGCAAAGTTAAATATATAACACCTCATACAAAATTAAAAGCAGGAAAAAATGATCAAACATTTTATATTCCTGATAAAAGTCCTGAGGCTTTGCTTCAGAAAAACCCTATATCGGGAACCCCAAATAGATTTGAGGCATTAGAGGATGACGTAAGTTCATCTGATGACAATTCTTCATCGATACGAACTAATGAAGAAGATTTTACTGAAGTACGTAGGGGGCGTAATAGTCGTTGGCGTAGTTCAGGACGCCACCGTCATCGAAGTCTTTCAGAAGACTGCGACATGGAAATAACTCAGTCGCATATATCCCCTGTCCGCCCTCCTAATAATGGGTAACCCAAAAATAATACAGTGGAATTGCAGAGGTTTTAGAAGTAATTTAGATGAAGTTGCACTATTGGCTAAAGATTTTAACCCTGTAGCATTTTGTCTTCAAGAAACATATGTTAAACAGACGGATAATGATATTAAATTCCGATATTATAAACAATATCATTCTTTTTCACCAAATACTGAGAGAGCTTCTGGAGGTGCTGCAATCTTTGTGCGTAATGGCGCTATTCATAGTCCCATTACTCTGACAACAAATCTCCAAGCGGTTGCAGTCCGTTTAACGCTTCAAATTACCATAACTCTATGCTCAATTTATATTCCTCCATCTGCTTCATTACAGCTTGCAGATATGCAAAACTTGGTTGATCAGTTACCTAAACCATTTCTTCTTGTTGGTGATTTTAATGGCCACAATCCTCTTTGGGGAAGTCCTCGACTTGATAATAAAGGAAAAGTGTTGGAAACATTGCTCTCAAATAATGATCTTTGTGTGTTAAATGATGGATCCAAAACATTTTTATCAGATGCGACAGGTACTTACTCATCAATAGATCTGTCAATTCTTGATCCAGGTATTTTAAACGATTTCTCATGGACAGTTCATGACGATCGATGTGGAAGCGATCATTTTCCAGTTATAATGGAATACACTTCTGGGGGAAATGATGCAACTATCCCTAGATGGAAGTTTACTAAAGCTGATTGGATTCAGTTTCGCAGTCTCTGTGCAGAAAAGATTTTTGTTGAGAGATTTGCAAACGAAACTGATAAAATTCAGAGTTTTACTGACGTTCTTTTAGATATTGCTAATACCTGCATCCCTAAAACCTCTGCAAATCCTCGAATCCATAAACCATGGTATAATGAGGAATACAAACAAGCTAGGAAGAATAGGAAACAGGCTGAGAGACTATTCAATAAGTCTCCAACACAAAATAATTTACAGTTGCTCCGTATTTTTCGTGCAAAAGCTCGTAGAACTGCTAAAAAATGCAGAGGAGATTCTTGGAGAGCATATATCTCCAAGATCAATTCTCGCACTCCATTAAATAAAGTTTGGAATATGGTGCGCAAAATCAAAGGTAAAGGTTCTTCCGATAATGTTAAACATCTGAAAATAAATGATATAATTTTAACATCTGAACAGGACATTTCTAACAAAATTGCCGAGACGATATCAAAAAACTCGTCCTCAGGTAATTATACTTCAGAATTTCAAAAATATCAAAAGATCCAAGAACGAAACAAATTGTCCTTTAAATCGGATAATTCTGAGCAGTATAATGATATATTCTCATATAAAGAACTTCAAAACGCTCTTTCCAAAGCACATGATACAGCAGTTGGTCCAGATGATGTGCATTATCAACTTCTTAAAAATTTACCCCCTCAGTGTCTTTTCACTCTGTTAGAGATCTTTAATGATATTTGGCAGAGTGATACTTTCCCATCATCTTGGCACAAAGCAATTATTATTCCTATTCCTAAGCCTGGTAAGGATCACTCTGATCCATCTAATTATAGGCCTATTGCCTTAACTAGCTGTGTTTGTAAAACCATGGAAAGGATGATTAATAATAGACTCGTATATTATCTTGAGTCTAACAATCTTCTCACTCATATTCAGTGCGGTTTCAGGCGCAACAGGAGTACTTTAGACCACTTAGTTCGCCTGGAGTCATTTATAAGAAATGCCTTTATTAATAAACAACATGCGGTCTCGATCTTCTTCGACCTAGAAAAGGCATATGACACGACTTGGAAATATGGCATTCTTAAAGATCTGCACGACATGGGTCTAAGAGGCCATACCCCTAATTTTATAAAAAACTTTCTTGAAAATCGAGAATTTCAAGTTCGTTTAGGGTCAACATTCTCTGATGTCTTCGAGCAAGAGATGGGTGTCCCTCAGGGCAGTATTTTATCTGTTACTCTTTTTAGTATCAAAATCAACAGCTTAGCTAAAGTTTTAAATAATAATATAGATGGCTCTCTTTTTGTTGATGACTTTGGCATCTCATGTAGAGGGACTCATATGCATGCTATTGAAAGGCAACTTCAGCTTTGCCTCAACAAAATTCAAAAATGGTCAATGGAAAACGGTTTTAAGTTTTCTAAAACAAAAACTTGTTGCATACATTTTTGCAACAAACGCACAATACATCATGACCCGGAGCTGTACATCAATGACAGCCTAATTAAGGTTGTAAAAGAAGCTAAGTTTTTAGGAATCCTATTTGATTCCAAATTATCTTTTATTCCACATATAAAATGCCTTAAGGCAAAATGCCTAAAGGCATTAGATATTTTAAAAGTTTTATCCAATACGAATTGGGGTGGTGATCAACCTATATTACTTCATTTATACAGATCGCTTATTAGATCGAAACTTGATTATGGATCCATTATATACGGATCTGCTCGGAAATCATATTTGAAAGACCTTGACGCAATTCATCACCAAGGTTTACGTATTTGTTTAGGAGCTTACAAAACGTCACCAATTGATAGTTTATATGTTGAGGCTAATGAACCTCCATTACATTTAAGGCGCAGCAAACTATCTCTGCAGTATGCTATAAAATTATTTGCAAATCCATCAAATCCGGCATTTGATTGTGTTTTTCATCCTCCTTATCAAGAACTCTATAATAAAAAGATCAACGCTATTTCACCTTTAGGTATTCGTTTAAAACCAAAATTGGAGGAATGTAATTTAAACCTCAATCTTATTAAAGAAAATGAAATAATCAATGAGCCGCCATGGCTTCTTAATAAACCAGATGTCAATCTGAAACTTTCAAAATATAAAAAGTCGGAAACAAGCGAAGAAGTTTACCAGCAGGAATTTGCTATCATTAAAGACAACTATACACGGTTAATTCCTGCTGTTATTCGGGAAGAGCTTCGTCATTGGATTTTAATTTATACTGATGGATCAAAAGATGGTGACCGGGTAGCTTCTGCTGCCATTATTGGGGATAAAACAATTAGTATTCGTATTCCCAATGAAAGTTCTATTTTTACAGCTGAGGCTAAAGCAATAACTCTTGCTTTACAATTTATTTCAAAATCGCCTCATAACAATTTTATTATATGTTCCGACTCTTTATCTGTACTCCGGGCAATAAAGAGCGGGAAATTAGATCACCCCCTAATTCGTGAAATTCTGGAACTGCATACTTCAATAACATATGCAGTTTCAGATTTAAATAAAATCATTAATTTCTGTTGGTTACCTAGTCATGTTGGTATAAAAGGTAACGAAAAAGCCGATTCAGCTGCTAAGGCAGCTTTATCTAAAGAAATTACACCTTGTTTCATTCCTTATACAGATCTGAGGCCATTGATATATGCTTATATCAATGGTCTTTGGTCAGATCATTGGAATAGACAGGAACATAATAAGTTACACTCTGTACAGCCTTGTCTAGGATTTACACCTTTGTCTCAATATAGTAGACGTGAGGGTGTTGTCCTTAGACGCTGTAGAATCGGCCACAGTTTTTTTACTCATTCTTTTATTTTAAAGGGAGATCAACCTCCCAAATGTGTCCCTTGTCAAGGTCAACAATCTGTCCAGCACATTTTGCTGGACTGCGTGGACTTTGCTCCTACAAGGGATACTTTTTATTCAGCATCATCGATGCAAGACCTTTTCAGTAATGTCCATGGGCATCAAATTTTAAAATTCCTTCGGGAATTAATTTGTTCAATAAAATATAATTTTTATCATATGTTATACAGGCTTTTATTATAACTTATCTGTGATATTACTGGTTTTTATCAGAAATGTTGTTTTTCGAAAATCTTATCTATTTAGTTTCACATAAATATTATTTTTATATATTGTTATATTTTTAACATTCTCTAGCCGCGAATAGCTGCAATAACGCTGATGCGGCTTTAAACAAAAACTCACTCACTCACTCACTAATTATGTTCAATTTCTAATTATTACAGTTGTGCCCATAAGTATGGCAACTTTTGTGTCCAGTATCATGGTCGTCTGTAATTATATTTGGACTAGGACTCGTCCACAACCTGCTTTAGTACAACCTGATCAACCTGCTACACCAGTTCGTCCTGCTACACCTGTTCGCCCTGCTACACCAGCTCATCCTGCTACATCAGCTCGCCCTGCTTCATCCACACCAAACACACTGACACAGAGTACTCATCAGTTCATAGCTTTACATCCCCTGATACCTCACGTTCCTCTACGTCGTCTTCATCATCATTTCAGTCTGCTCGTTCGTCTTCTTATTCCAGCACGGACAGTTATTGGCTGCGTAGAGTCGCCAGATTAAACTATAGAGAGTAATTTTTTTCTTTAAAGGTTAACCTTTCATTCCTTAAGTATGTGTGTGTGTGTGTGTGTGTGTGTGTGTTCATCTATGTTATAGTTTCTTAAAGTTGTAGATATGAGTCTTATTATTTAGATATATGATATATGAAGTTTTTATATAGTTATAAATCAGAGAGAGAGCAGTAGTAGTAAAATGTTAACTTAATTTAAAGTTTAGTGTAATTTGTTATATTTGATTTAGGAGTGAGTTTAAAGTTACTGTAGTTTAGATTGTTATATTTATCGTTATCTTTGTTACACAATACATTTTTATTGATATATATATTGACAGTATGCAAACTTATTCAAATATTGACATTACCATAACGTCTTATTTGTATTCTGAAAAAAAAATTGTTGACACTTTTTTATTATCCATATTCAATGTATGCATTTCATTCTCTGATTTTAATAATTTAATTGATTTTATGTTTTCGATATTGGGATAAATTGGTTATTTCACATGTAGTAATGTATTGGTGTTTTACGTCACAGTCTAGATTATTTCACATGTAGTAATGTATTGGCGTTTTACGTCAGTCTAGATTATTTCACATGTAGTAATGTATTGGTGTTTTACGTCACAGTCTTGATTCATTTGCAGTAATGTATTGGTGTTATACGTCACAGTCTTGATTAATTTACAGTAATGTATTGGTGTTTTACGTCACAGTTTAGATTCATTTGCAGTAATGTATTGGTGTTTTACGTCAGTCAAGATTCTTTGTATTGGTGTTTTACGTCACAGTCAAGATTCTTTGTATTCCTACACGGATACCAGTGATCGTTAAGAAATCCGGAGTACTATGAATACTTCGTCGGCAAACGAAGAGCAGTATAAATGTAAAAGTGTTAGCTTATAAAATGTACAACAAACGACATTTAAACACTATTCTTTTTCTCACAACACTTATTAAATGCTATGAAATATAAATATATATACATAAGATTAGAAATATTTTTTTACCATCTTTTTATTGTAAATGTATAACTGTCAGTATTGCGGATGTAAACAACCTTCACTGTCTGAGCTCAGAAACCACGAAGAATTTCATGTGGATTTTATGAAATTGGGTGGACACTTAGAATACAGATGTGAATCGTGTACAGAAAGTTTTGTAACCGTACACCTTTTGAACAATCATCGTAGATCAAAACATCCACTTACTTGTATTGGTGTCTACAAACTTTTAATGACTCCAATAGTTTAGCGGAGCACGAGCAAAGTCATGAAATGGAAGACGAACCTTCTGTTATGTGTTTCTGGTGTAAGGCAATGTTTAAAGATGAACAGTCATTGAAGGAGCACGAAACATGTCATGACATAGACGACGGTCCTTCATCACCCAAAAAGAGAAAGCGACAAGAATCGCCTGTTTCACAAGATGAACCGTTTTCACTAGTCCCAGGCCCTAGTAACGTAAATCAGAAGGGATCAGGCGATATCGATATCGTCTATACAATAAAGAAAGTGAACGAAAGAACTTTCAAGAATTCCGTCATAGACAGACATTACAAAGTGCAGTTTAATTCGGACAACACTGCACAAGATGAAAAACTATCAAACATTCATAATGAGTTACAAACAATGTTTGATGAGCTGTTGTCTGAAGTTAAATCTGGACTTGAAAGCAACGATTTATGCCGTATAGTCGTTAAACATGCCGATTTAACGTCAAGTACAGTGATACCTTTGCAAAAAATTGACCTACTTTCGAGCGACAAAGTCATGGAATACATTGAAAATGTGTTAAACTCGCACGAAAATCTAACACTACAAAACGAAATGGCGATAGATATTGGGACAATGGAGCTTCCGAAAGGGGTGGCCGATCAATACCAATTACAGACTTGTTTGGTTCAAATAATTCACTGATTCAGAAAAAGTCCATTATTGAAATCGAAAATACGGATAATTTATGTTTGTCCAGGGCAATTCTGATGGGTGTACTGAGGTTTCTTAGACATAAATCTGAACTACCTAAAATAAATAAATAAAATCGACTTCATCGAATTAAAGTTGTTATTTAATCTAAAGTGTTTCTTATGATTCCCACAGAATAGATGGGGATCTTGGCGGTGTTGCCTCTGGGGTTGCAGTCCCATTTGAAATGGGACTGTACCCCGGGCTAGAAAATAGTCTGCGTCGAAGTCTCTCTGGTGTTCCGTCTGCGGCGATCGAGGGCCCAGCACTTTGGTATCCCACTGAAGGGAGAGCTAAAGACACCGTCCTTACAAAAATAAATAAATAAAAATAAATAAACTAATGCATAAACCAAAAAAAAAAAAAATTTAAAAATTCTTGTGACGAAATAATATTCTTATACTTTATAATCAGCTAGTGATCTTTTAAAGGCTTAATTTATCAAAATAAGAAAATGCGCGGGTTATATTAGAAATAAAAAATGCGTGGGTTATTTTATACTTACAAGTTATGTTCCATAAATTATGTTAAACAACTTTCTCTGCTGAATTTCAAGAAGAGAATGACAAATGTAATGTAAAAATTAAAGATTTTACTTCGTCCAAAACACAAATTTTTTATGGCAATAATCTGGTTGTCCAGTTGTTAAAATGTAAACAGATTGCTTTTCCTTTCAAAGATTTTGAATTCTAATTAAAATAAAAATGGTTACTTTAAAGAATTCTACTTAAAGAAATCCCGCTTCTAGTTATATGCTTCAGTAAATTGACAGAAATAAAGATGTTTACCTATCTGTATCTAAATTTGTAGAGTATTATTTATATCAACAACTGTTCCTTAAACACATGATTTTAGGAAGAAGTTTTATTCATTTACGCTACAAAATAATTGCCATTATTATTTGAAAATGAAATTATGATATTGTAAATAATCATTAATATGCAACAAAAATGAATTCTGTTTTCAAAACCGTGAGAAGAAACTACAGACCATTCATAACCGCCGTCCTTTTATACTCTGGTCAGTTTTATATTATTGATAATCTATGTTAAATCAATAGCAAAAAATAAAGTATTGGTCAAAATCAACCACTTTTAACTTTCACAAATAAATACAATTTTTTATAGTTTTCATAAAAGAGAAAATAATTTTTAAAATTTTAGTGATTTTTTTTTTAAGTTTTAGTAAAAAATAATTTTTAAAGTTTTATTAATTTAAAAAAAAAAGTTTTCATAAAAGAGATACAAAGTCAACAATCTGTCCAGCACATTTTGCTGGACTGTGTTGATTTTGCTTCTTCAAGGGATATTTTTTATTCAGCATCATCGATGCAAGATCTTTTTATTAATGTCAATGGGCATCAAATTTTAAAATTCCTTCGGGAAATAAACTTGTTCAATAAAATATAATTTTTATCATTTATTATCCAGTCTTTTATGATAACCTATCTGTGATATTACTGGTTTTTATCAGTTTAGTACTTGGTTTAGAATCTATTCTATTTAGTTTTACATAAATTTTATTTTTATATATTGTTATATTTTAACACTCTCTACCCGTGAATAGCTGCAATAACGCTGATGCGGCTTGAAACCTAAATTCACTTACTCACTCATAAAAGAGATAAATAATTTTTAAAATTTTAGTGAATTTTTTTCTTAGTTTTAGTCAAAAAATAATTTTGGTTATTAACAGCAATTGAATTCATTTCAATGTTATATATGGGCCACCATATTGATAGCCTTGGAAGTATTCCTATCCATTCTTGACAAAGGCAAGTTGTATGCTCTATATAGATTATATTTTCCTGCATAATCAAATAAGGGTATATTTAAAATAACTAATATTTGTTCATTGTCTGTAATTGTGGCATAACACTTAATAATTTTATAAAAAGTCCATAATTTTGTTTTAGAATCATCAGGTAGTTGACTCGTAGGTGGCATTTTAGATTTAATGTCAACTAAGATATCTTTTAAATTATTTGGTGCAATAATATTTAAAGAGAAATATTCCCTACGATGAACATATCTAACTGTCCTTTTAATGTTCGAAATAGGTAATGGCATTATTTATCAATCTTTGTATTCATTCATCATTAAATTTATTTTAAAAGATAAAACAATAAATTATTGGGTTGTTGTAATTTGCGTTTCTTAAATATCTGTTACATTATTTAACTTATTATCAATATTGCCAGCACTTGTAATTAAATCATTAATCTGATGCCTATTTTCGGAAACCCTTAGTCTTGTTGCATTGACTACCGTTATGCGTTGTTGTACTACATTTACTAACTTTTGCTGATTCTGCCATAATAACCTTATATTACTTTTAATGGTACTGAAATCCTTACTGCTAACGACACAAAAAAGGCTTGACATAATGTCACCAACAAAAGGAAATACACTACGTTTGTGGCGGCTGTGTAATGCTTTGTATTTAGAAAAATCATTTTTTAATGGATCTGCGTATCTTTTAACGTTAGTATCTCTTGCTTAAGCCGTTTAAAGCTCATTAGATACTTTAACTTGTTATAACCTTATCTGTTACGTTCATTCCCAAGGGTATCCATAACTCAGTAGGCATTACTTTGTACTGTCAGAAAATATACCATTTATCAAAATTTTCAGCCGTCTTAATTTTCAAAATTTATTTAAAACCAAGGTCTGTTCCCTCACTCAAAGCATTCCGAGATATTCTGGTTTACAAGCCATTGAGCTAAACGTAAGGAAATGGTCTTACCTGGGATTTCGTTCAATCTAAAAGAATCTAATAAAACAACATGAATCTTATATTTTATTTAATTTTATTTTTTTATTATTTTTTTTTTTTTGATAACTAAATCATGGATCCTTGTTTTTTTACTGTCCTAAGTGTTGAAGCAAATCTTTAATATCACTCATCCTATTCGTTATTATTGTTAATTGGACTTCTAATTCTTTAAATTCCTTTTTGAGATTGTCTCTGTAAATATGAATATAAGAAAGCACAAACACGTGTTAAATAACAAACTTTAAGTTTTTTATTTTTGTGTAGACCGTACTGCGTAGATTTGACAAATCTACCCGATTTGTGAACTTAATAAACTTTGGTTGACATCACTGTCAAAATAAGTTATAGGTCGAAATAAGTAAACCCGAGTACCTCCGAAAAATATAAACAAGTGAATTGACACATCTAGAATACTGATTACAGAATTAAAGACTAGTAGAATACTTATATTAAGTTTTCTGTCTTATCTTTCTCATCCGAGGAAATATAGATAGTAGAGTCATCACTACAAGATAAAATAAAATAAATTACGTATTAACGCGAGTTCGTGCTATTGACCAATACACTTATGTGTGCACCTAATAAAAGAGGGGTAACTTAAAAATATAATTGAATAAGCCAAGTGTACCGATACTTAATCGCTAGCAATCTGACAGACATCACAATAATAACCTAATTCATTCTAAACATTATTTCAAGAAGTTTAGCAGAGAAGAGAATAAAGGTTTCTAAACTACCTAAAATAAATAAAATCGACTTCATCAATTTAAAGTAACAAAGTTTTATATACTGTGTGTTACTTACGACGCCCATAGAATGGATGGTGTTCACTAGGGGGTTGCAGTCCCATTCGAACCCTGGACTGCTGAAAAGTCTCCGACAGAGGCCCTCTGGCGTTCCCTCTGAGGACCCTTCACTTGGTGTGCTGAATGGTGAGGAAAACACGCCGATAAATTAATTAATTTAAATAAATAAATAAATTTTTATAAAATAAACTCTAATGCATAAACCAAATAAATTTTTTTAAAATAATTCTTACTCAATTAATCAAAATACTTCAAATTTAAGTTAGATTAGAAAAGGGCGGGTTGATTCTATAATTACAGGTTAAACAACTTTCTCTGCTGAATGTAAAGAAGAGAATGACCAATGTAATGTAAAAATTAAAGATTCAACATATTTAAAAGGTCCATGAATATTTTTGTGAACAAAATACATTATAACAACTTATTTCGTTAATGATTATTTATTAATTATATTAAATTATTTATTTTTTCAAAAGTTTTAGAATGTCCTTCTTTCGTTCATCTATTATGGCCATTTGGGTTTTTATTATTTTTAGCTCAGCTTCCAATTTCTTTCTCAAAAAAATTAATAAAAGTGTAAAGTATTAAAATACTGAATGTGAAACATCCAACTTTCAAGTGCAATTGACAAGTGTAATTGAAAAATAAAATAGTGAAAAAATAAATGCCTACTTTTGAACTTATAAATTAATAAAGCAATGAAGTCCAAATACATACAAACATTTAAAATTATAAATTAATAAAGCAATAAAGGCCGTTTCTTTTTGAAAAATATTATTTAATTTTTTGGAACACAATGATTATTTAACACTTGGGAAAAGGAAATTCAAAAAGTACTTACTGCTCTGTAAGTGACTTAATGGGTGGACTATTTTCCTCATTGGAGGAAAGTGAGATAATGGATAAAGCACTACAAAAAATAAGATAAAAAAATCAATATAAGTCCAGGTTACCACGTCATTGTTATACAACATTTCTAAAATCAATTAAAAAGTAAAAACTACCAATCTAAATGTTTAATAATCAAAATTAAACAAGAAAAAGCGATTTCATTCATTTATTTTCACAGTTAAACAAAATATGTATTTCATTGTGTTAACTTTAAAATCAAATCTGATTTAATTAATTCAGTAATTATACTTGCTGTATAGACTCTCCTGGGGTCCATCCAATGGAGGCAGGAGTGACAGTTTGGCTTCCCGGTAATACAGGTGATACAGAAGGAGGCGTAAAAAGCCGTTTTCTCAGTATTGAAATGTCCATAGTAGAACAAAAGATGATGCGGTGACCCCTTTTTGGAACAAAGAGTGATGCAATGATTCCTATTTGGAACAAAAAGTGATGCCTGTGATGATATTCGATTCGGGGAAGGAACATGATAGAAATAAAAATAACAACAAAATATACTAGCACTTAATATACTTGAGTGATATTTATATACATAATCTTTTTTACAATTAATGATTTTAATTTAGTTTCCCATGTTACAGTTTTTAAACAGGTTTCTCTCCAGTCTTTACACAAATATTTTTGGCGAAAAAACGTATGTTTTCGAAATGATATGTGCAGATAGTGTTTTCCAGAGTGATATAACTTTGAAGTCATCAAGTTCTTTCAATGATGACTTTTACATTCATACTTGCATGCATAACATAAGTCCTTTGCAATCACATCCATTTCTTCTTTCATACGGAGTGCATTAGCTACATTTAACGTATTTTCCAACTGGCTTAAACTGACTGGATTACGTTCAGCTTTTATCCTTATAGTCTACAATATAGGAATAATTTACTGGTTCTTCGATTTACACGTTAATACTCAATATTTCATATCACACAAGGCTTAAAAAGTGTCGAAATCTAAAATGATACTAAAGTCAGATTTCCTCAAGCGCAATTTCACATTGGTCCTTTTTTGAATACTTCTACACTAACTTTAGGTGATATTTGAACCGAAATATAGTTTTTATCCACTGCGGTAAACAGACAATCTGGGATGTTCTACAGTTCAATTTGACGATGAGCCATCTGTAAAAAAAATAATGTAAGTTTAACTTCATATTTCTTCCATATCTTCCCACCAGTCATTGCATTCCCATTCATGATCGGCGCGTTCACCACAAGTATATTTTTCAACATTGACTTCTATAGCTTGATGATTTTGTCCAGTCGTATTTAAATAGGAACAATTCGGCTAATTTTCCTATGTTTTTTAGTATCTTCAGTTTTTTCCACAGTAAAGTTGCAGCAAAACAAATTAAACAATTTATCACTTGATCAAAATAGAATCCTGAACGAGCTTAGTCATAACTTTGAGCTTTTGAAAATATAGGTTTCAATGTTTCTAATCTTTCTTCAAAGTTCAAATATTTTTTTAAGAGTTATAAGATCCAAACCTCTGTTTTATAAATGTAGATTTCCAAATAATTCACACAACTGGCCGATTTCTTTTTCAAAATTCCCTTCGTCTAAATGCCCATGAAAACAAAAATTGTATCTCGTCTTGGAGCAAACATGTTCAGAGCTTAGAATGAAAAAAGGGTTTACCAAATATAATATAAAAGCAAAGAGATCTATCTTTAACATCGAAATAAGGTCTCCAATCATTGGATATAGCAGGTGATTGAAGTTTGCACAATGTGACAGATGACCTATAGAAACAGATGACAAGTGTGGACGTGCACTTCGTCTATATATGGAAGATATCTCTATGAATATTTATTTCATCGTGCCGAAATATGTGCAGAAATTGTGCTGCATATTTATTTTATCGTGACAGATGTTTATTGAAGCAGATGGCAGGCCTGGACGTGCACTTTATCTCACCTTTGACGTCACACATGACCTCATGCTTATTAATGATGAATGGCTCCCATTGTTTCCCCTCGCCTTTCATGGCGCCTCACATTAAAAAAAGTACTATACTACTCCAAAGGTCAAAGTGATTATGCAGAGAGTGGTACAAGGGGGTAGGGTCTATTGTGTAGAGAATAGAGTGGAGTGGAGTAATGGTGTTTACGCACCAGTGTAGAGATTAAATGCATTGTAAAAGAATTATGTAGGGTTGATGCATTTTAATCTGAAAAGGAGGGTTGATATGCATTGTTAACGAATATGCGAATATTAAAATGGTAATGTTTTGCTTTTATAAATACTCCAGTTACTGTGCCAATTAATGCCATGGAATATAGATTTTTAACGTTGATATTTATTATGTATTATCTTTTGAAAAATATGTACTAATTTTAACAATGTACCAATTTAAATAATGTGCAATGCGAAGTTATTCTCAGGTTTTCACAGTTATACTAAGATGACAATTTTTATGATGTGTAAAGTTTTTGATATGTGCCATTTTTTACAATGCACAAAAGAACTAGTGTGCAATGCAAAGTTATACTTGAGCGCTCACAACATAGCACTTCATTGTTGCCGCTAGCACTTTATGAATTTTGTTTCTTATTGCTGGAATGTTGCCCTGGTATACTGTAATTAGTCTTTTAAAAGCCATTGAACACCTGGACTTCAATCCTTACTAAACTCCAGCTTTGCTTTTATGTACCCTGCAATATTTCTTTGGCTAAATGTATCCCTGCTAAACTGGCTTTTGCGGCATGTGTTAAACTGAGTTTGGCCAATTTGTACAGGGTCTGCTTGCCTCACCACCTCCCATGCTGGATTCGCCTCTCGGAATGTTTCTGATCTTCTCATCGGGATATCATATTTTTGTCCATTTAATCAAATTACGCATGCGTTTCGGAGTTTTGAGCCGCGATTTTTCAACCGCCATTGGTCTTACCTCGAGAAAAGGTAAGGACTTGTCCACGTTTTTAACACGTGAACTGTGGTTATCGATCTTGTTTTTCTTCATATTGTTCTGTTTAACAGAATTCTCCGATCTGTTTTTCGGGTTAATAAGATTTCAAAAAAGTGAAGCATAACACTCTCGCGAGTAAGTAAAAAGTGTAACTTTATGCGTTTTTCAATCGAACAATCGTGTTTATATTAATTATACTCGTTTTAATTTTAAAGCATAGATAACCGTTCGAAATACCATTCCTAATTTGTAATTGATTATATTGTGACTTGGACATGGATTAGTATTTTTGTGTTTAATTTATAAAGAAATCATTTCGAACCAAACACTTAAAATTCATATTTTACTAAGCACTATTTAGATTTTCATTATACAGAAAGATACAAAATATTTGTTTGGCTATTTTCTAATCGAATACATGTAAACAGGTGGAATTAATTTTATCTTTGTAAAATTTAGACTTAGGATACGCAATAATGTAATAGTGCTACACACTGATTGGATTAAAAAGTTGACGCCAATGTTTGCAACTTCTATAAAATGCGTTAACTTGAAAAAATTCCTCACCTCGCTTACTCAGCACAAAAGACGTTAACTTCAGTTAAAGATGAATTCCGTACCAACTTTCATACAAAGAATAAAGCCTAACGGTAGTATGGAACTGAGAACCGCCTTTGGGAGACAGAAAGCGCTCACGATGGTTGAGCATAACAACTTTTTTATATTAATTTATACGATAATAGAGTGATGGATAACGGGACTCGGTCATCAGATAAAATTGGACTAGGACTGGATGAGTTAGATGAAATTATACGCTTAAGAAGTACACTGGAGCTAAATAAAGATGCGTTCATAGAGGTATGTTTTTATACATATTATATAAATTATATTTAATTTATAGTTTATTTTGAATTTAATCTAACACAAAGGTAACAACCTAGTATCTTAATTTACCGATTGACAGTTGTGTTCTCTTCTCGATAGACAAAATTCTTCAATTCTATAATCAATGATGTTGTCAACTCTAACAATTATCACAGATATGTCACAAAATCACGACATATTTAAGCACATTATAATTATATTTGTACAAGATTAAATTTACTTATATGTCTTAATTATCGGCAACCTACGAAGTGGTCAACGTTTTTATGATCTCAACACGTTTATCATATTATATTGTTTGGTGTCGATGATAAAAAAGCACTTTTATTCAAATACATAAAAAGTCGGATTTAAAAATTAGTTGACTTTATTTATGTGCTGTTTTGCGTTCTCGGAGTTATTGATATTAGTCAAATATATCTTATTTAATATCAAAAATAATATATATTTGTAGCATAAAAATTGTAGACAGACCGTGTCTATGGAGACAGTTAACACCTCTATCCCTAATTACACCCCACTACCACCCTCCAGACCATCTACGTTTGGACCAATTATTTCTGGAAGTATGAATTACATACCACCACCTCCAGAAATTGCAGATTTTGCATACCAAATGCCACCACCACCTTCATATGTTGAAAGTAGAAAAGCCAAAGAACAACGTCGTCAACCATTTCAAAACATGTGTAACAAAAGAAAAGCGAAAGAAACAGCAATGGATGCTACTAAAAAGAACAAGCCATCAATGGATCCACAAGTTGAAAATACTATTCCAGCAGATGGATTTGATGATTTTTTAGTCAATTTTTAAACAAGAAACAATTCAAAACTAAAAGAAACACCAATGGATTAAGTTTTCTTTTGCTACAACGTTCTTTTTTATTTTAAATTACATCAAACGTTAACTTCGCTGGAAAAATCTTTGTTATCTTTATCATAGACTTCAAGATGAGCTTAGGAAATTTTACATATTAAACTGTATAAAGCTGTCAAATAAATTGTGTTAAGTTGAAATACTTCTTCACAACCGCTTTCTTGAATAAAGACATGTATGACATTATGCTAAGAGGAAAATATAATTCACAAATGAAACTTTCAATATATTTATTCAATGAAATTCAAATATTTACATCATGTTTTCTCTATAATGCTATATTTTTTTAATGAAATTCAAATATTTACATCATGTTTTTTATTAATTTGATAATGTCCATAAGCAAATGTGTCTATTTTGTTATTTTTAACAAAACGTTTTTCATCAAAAGGACATAGTCCTGTTTTGTGGATATGGTCAATATACAGTTTGTGATTTTTACACCGTATTAACTTCATAGCACTTTTTGAAATTTTTTCCGAAATAAACACCGTCTATATTTCGAATGTCTTAACGATTTTTTTATCATAGTTCTTGAGATTCCCTTGGCTTTATTTTTCTGCTTATTCTCGGCAAAAACCAATGAGTACATTTTTGAACGCAGTCCAACAAATTCTTTAATTAACTTTCCTAAAAATATACAAAGATTTTTTCATTATTAACATTGTCAAAAAGTTTGGTTAAATTAGTTATACAAGTTTTAAAGCGCAATATCTAAAATATAATGATGTAGCAACAGAATACTTTTCATGGCTGTTATCATAAGTACTTACATATATATATATATCATAAGCTATAAACTAGAAATATCATTTATCAATGAAATGACGTTTAAATCTGAGAATTTGTTGATATGATATTTTACAAATAAATAGTTTTAGATTAATAATTAGTTGATTTTTTATTATATACCTTCACATTCATCCTTGAAAGTGCCCAACTTTTTCTTGTTTGTAGCATCGTTTAGTGGGTGATCTTTTGGATAGTTAGAAAAATCAAACAAATGTTTATTCTGTATCATATCTTGATACACGTCCTCTGTAAAAATCTCATAGGCTAAAGAATCAGTGTCAGTGAAAAGTACTGAAATGTTCTCCCATCCATATCTCGACTGCATAACTTTGTAGTGAAAGTAGTACATGTTGACTTTAGACAGATCGAGGATTGATGCACCTGTAGAAGATAAACGGTGATATGAATTAAAATAGTCACAAATATATCATTCCAATTTAAGTTTGTTCTTCATTTGTGAGACTCAGTGTAATTTTGTAAAAAGTAACTTTTATCAATCTTTATGAGCATCCAGTCTCGCTTCTTCCTTGGTGTAAGTTTACGTGTCTAAACTGACTTGTTAGTTTTAAAGTTTTTACTTTGCTTCTGGATTGTGATTCGAATATGGATTAGTATGTTTGTTTTTTATTTTTGTAATTTTAGAACTTTAGATAACGATTTCGGAATACTATTCCTCATCCGTAGTGTTTAAATAAAACCGTTTATAAGGAGAGTATTTTTGAATACAAATTACAGATTTCCAACTGTATGTTACAACTTAAAAAGTTGAGTTATTAATCATTAAATTAATGGAAGGTTTTACAAATATTGAATTTGTTCATCTTAATAAATCATTTACCTGCATATATCGGTTGATTCATAAATAAGGTTGTCATCTTATTTTCAACGCCCACCATATCTTCTGAAAATATTTAAAATCGTTCAAAGGAGGGTTTGGATACGAGTTTTCGTAATTTGTTTCTGTTATTCACTAGCTGTATTTGCACCCTATGTCTCAAATTCATCATAGTTCGTCCAAACACTCTGAAAATAATTCAAACAAATATTAGCATAACACTATCATTTACAAATGATAAAATTAATTACCAACATAAAAAATGAAACATTAGATGTAACATCATTAATCTACGCTTTTAACTAAATTGCAATTTCATTTATTGTAATATTCTATTGTTTAACGGTTGGTACATTTGTAAAATAAACATTTATGTGGCTTTGTGTAAAATTAAAAAATACTTACGAGTTACACATCAGTTTGAAGAAATCCTTTTCAAATTCGTTCCTGGCTTGTTTCCTTTTGTCAATGTTGAAATGTATGTAATCTTTTAGCCAAGCACTCTGATGAAATTCTACAATTTTGTGAATTTTTCGAACTTTCATTCCTAGTTCCAAATATATTTGCAAATTTCGATAATGACAGATGTAATGTGGTTTATCTTCTAAAGTGGGAATAAGTTTAGAGGTTTTAACTCTGTTTTGATTTCCAAACAACGTTTTCCATAATGTTTTATTATACCTGCGATATTTCATCATCTTCAACAAATTATGCGTTGGAGCAAGCGGATATGAATTATGAGCGTCGTGTAAATTTTCTGGATAAATCAAATCAACCTCTAAAAAATATCCTTTATCTCCATCCTCTGACACATTTTGTACATTAAAACTCTCAATTTCGTCCTGACTCAACCATCGAAATAATCCAGTGGGCAATTTTTCGTTACCCATTATACTGCTATAGAGTGAAGTGGCATCAAAGTACATTAGGTATGAAGTTGGTTTTTTCGGATTTATGTTTTTTAATATATGGATTGTTTGCCTTTGCAAATTTTTTGCTAATCACACTAACCCCACCTCTCATTGCAGATGCGAAAAAGTTATACATCAGTGGATCCGTTAACAATTCTAAAGTAACTTTACTCATTTTTAAAGCTGCATTCCATGCTAGTCCAGGTGCTGTTATGAATTGACATGCGTCTAATTTGTAGAAATCCATTGTTAAATCCCGGAATTGTTCAAACACGTCAGCTAACAATAATGTATCGGTTAAAACGTATAAATCATGAAAATCGCCAAGTGTTTTCATATTGAAAGTGTTCCATACATTACAAGCTTGTTGGTAATCTTCATTCGATATGGGTTCATTTTTTAGTATATTATAAAACTTATTTTTGACGGTAACTGTGTTTCGTCAAACTTTTCAAAACAATCAATGTAGTCGTAACAATACACATTTTTTCTCAATAAAAGACGAGCTTTGTTGTCATTTGTAAATGTTTTTCGTAAATTATTAAATTTTTCTAAACCATTTTCTGCTAAGTTAAAAATTAGAGTTTCTAAGGAACTACTCATAAATTGATAGGAATCGATAAAACGGAGATCACCGAGAGAAAATGAGATATATTTTTCCATGTTTTACCAATGCATTGAATTTTTTTCATCTTATACTTTGATAATGCTAACACTAAGAAATGTTCATCGAATCCTATCAAATTGGGAAATATAACCGGAATGAATTTAGGTTCTTTAAAATTCAATTGCAAGATTGACAAGCTGCACCTCTATAATTAGAATAATTGCTCGATGTCACATCTCCATTAACTCCAATATGTACATGATCTCGCACTTTGATATCTTGCGCAGTAAAGACTTTACCGCATATATGACAGTTTTTTTCATTTTTGAATTTGAACTCTGTTACCCAGTCATCAAAAGAGGTTCAGGATTTGAAAGAACTTCCTTAATATATAATTCTTCTTGTAGTAAATTATTAATAAAATGTTCGGCAGCATCAGGTCCTCTATATACAGTTGGCGTTTTCGTAAATTTTTCGTTCGAACATACAACTTTGTATGCATATCCACATGGTTCAAAAACAGTATGATGAGTGGTCGAAGAATTGTTTGGATTAGGTAAGCACGAGTCGTTTTTTAGCCAAAGCTTCAAAATCTGCATAAATAACAAAAGGAACTCGAATTTGTTTGTGGTAATCATTAAATTTTAGTACATCATTTTTTCCTTCTTCTGGAAATTTTAGATGTTGAAAATAAAACTTATTACAGAATGTTGAATGTTTGACGAGTAAATCCTCCCTAATAAATCCGTGAAGACAGCGGCGACAATAATATCGCTTGTTATTATCTTTTGGCTTGGTCATTTTTAAAAATCGATTTAAATTTTTTATCAAACAATAATGAGAATTCTCCTCATTGGATAAGTATAACAAATCGATTTCATACAGTGCACTTGTCATTTCGGAATTATACAACGGAAAAATGTCGTTATTCTCATATCCAAATACATTGATTAATATACTTGGATTTAATTTTTCAAATAGTGTAATTTTGACAAGGGAACGGGGTATTCAATCCCTTTCATGTTTAATTCTTTTTCATGTCTCTTATAATGAGAAATGCGATCCGGATTATGCATCACTGGATACAGAGCTGCCAATATACTTCAAATAAAACATTTTTGATCATCGTTTTGAGGATTGACAACACTCTTAGAATTTTTAATTTTAACAGGCAATTGCATGTAACTAGATCCATTCAGTGGTGAGTATTGTACTGTAAATATTTCAAGTTTTTCAACCTTATCCACGATCCAGTTTGAGCCTTTATGAACAAATTCTTCCATTGCACCGTTCATTTTTTGAAATGCCTGATTTACGTTATGCTCATTATCATCACTCGCTAATGAAATATAGGTATTACTACGGAAATGTGCAGTCATTGCATTCTGTGTACCATCATCTAAATCTCTCGTAAATCGAATCTGTATAAAGATTCCATTTTATCTGACGAAATTGTTCACGTCTTTGTTTTAAGTGTTGTAAAACATTAGGTTTGACATTACTATAAAATCGTAAAATGTCATATTTTTCTGCTTCATTTGGAATTATTGTTTTTACCTTCACTGTTTCATTCAAAGCACTTTTAGAAGTAGTTTCTCTAGTCATATTTTTCGCAGATGTTTTACTTTTATGTGATTTTTTTGACATTTTAGGACGTTCGTCTGTTGAGTGAGATTTAATAGTATCACTACGATTAAGAACTGCTGGAGGATGATTTAGAGATTGTACATTTCTTCCTCCCGATTGCACTACGCTGCGAATAGGATGAGACAGCAACAACGTGTTCAATAACGAAGTGTAGTCAGGAAAAGATATCCCACAATGCTTACACTTTTGTGGACTTGCACTCTGTTCTATCGTTGACCCACACTTTTTCTTATGTTTTTCAAGATCAGCTTTTCGTGTGAAAGATTTATCACAGGTAAGCATTTGTAAGAGACACAATGCGTTTTCATATGTTGACGTTGAAGTTTTTTGGTTTTATAAACTTAGACACACATTAAACACTTATACTGTTTTGAACATTGTTTCCATTGTTTTCTTGTGATAATTTTGGTTCAATTTCATCTGCAGCAGTACATAACATGTTTTCATCACATTCACTGAATTCGTCCTGTCAGGATGCGATACACATATTTCCATATTACTTGACAAATTTGAGTTTGATTATCCTCCGTGGTAAAAACATTTAACTGCTGCTTTAAACGACGAAGTTCAGTCTCCAATTTTGCATTTCCTTTTGGATATTTCTTTTTCAATAATTCAACAAAATCGTCAGCCATACTGAAGAGTCTTCGTATAAATGACAACGGTACAGACTGATCAGCTGAATTTATAAGACATCAAGAATATTCGGTATGTTTTCAAGTGTTTAATACACATACTGCAATAATCACTACATTCCATACTGCTTATACTTTCATTCCTTAAATACTTATTTGGTAAGGAATGTTTACATTTTAACATTCTTTGCACACTTTATATTGTGATAATGATATATAAATAAAAACATTCCATGAATGTTTAAAATGTTCCATGGTAAGGAATGTTTACATTTACATTCTTTGCAAACTTTATATTGTGATAATGATATATAAATAAAACATTCCATGAATTTTTAAATGTTCCATGGTAAGGAATGTTTACATTTTACATTCTTTGCAAACTTTATATTGTGATAATGATATATAAATAAACATTCCATGAATTTTTAAAATGTTCCATTTTAAATACAACAAACAACTAATTAATGAAGTATACAATTTATTAAGGTATTTACGTGATATATATTAATTATGACAATAATTTATAAAGAAAACGACTGCCATTTTTATTACTCATTTTTAACTTTAAAAACTTTTGTGGTTTCATTTTGATATATGGTTTGTTTATTTTTGAATCCATTGGAATTAACACTTGCATCGACCATTTTTTGATTTGTGTTTTTTTTAAATTGCTTCAACTTGTGTTCCCTTTCATTTCTTTTTCACCTCCAATGTCCTGTTTAATTTCATCTGTTGATATGTCCCTCTCTTCTTTTTTTAGATCATCATTCACATTTTCGTCTGGCATTATATCCATTTGTACATCTCTTTTGAGCGTTGTTTTGTCTTGATTTTTTTCATTCACCTGTCTCTGTATCTGTTCCCACTTCACTTTCGGTATCAGAATCAGTTCTCGACTCATATTTCAAATAAGCTTGAAAGAATATACGCAATATATTTCTAATTTTGATAATATTGCTTCTCCTTTGTTTTAATGTTTGTCTTCTGAAAACTATTTGACGAATGAGAGTTTTATATTTCATGAGCTTGTTTTTATCTTTAAGTGGGCAAGTACCATTCACAACATTATAAATAATTTCTGTTAAAATTTGTATTTGCTGTTTTGTCAACGTTTTTTAAAACATAATGAATTTGCTTCGGTGTTAACGCTGTCAAAATCTGTATCAAGATTTGATGCTTTTGTCTTTTCATTTTAAAGTTTCATACACTATTGTTGTCTGTCCAGGTAGAATGTTTGTACGCAACTGATAAATTTTCTTTGTATGCGGATTTAAATCAACCAACAAGTATGAATGCCGGTTTATATGTTGCTTTTGAATAAGCATCCATAAAATACTTTAGTTTCCCTGGAAATATTTGTCTTCCCAAGGTTTGAATTTGTAAAACGTCTCTTTTTGTAGAGAACAGTATAAAATAATGACAGGAAAGTGAAGCGCTACGCATTGCTTTCCTTTTTGAAACACATTTTGCAATATATGTATCACTGTAAAATTGTAATGATGAGAACCAACACAAACCATATGCGAAAGCTCTTCTTTATCACAAATTTCCATCATCATATCATCAAAACATATAATTTTATGACCTGAGATGAAGCTCCATTCGCCTATTTCATCTGTGGAGGGCAAACCTTTTACAAACTCTATATTTTTAATATTTTGTTTCATCTCGTCATAAGCTGGTTGCCATACGCTATAGCAAAATACATTTGCACAGGTGGTATGTTGAATACCCCATCTGCCTTCATTAACATATCCCTAACTCAAACAGTTTTTCCAGAGCCACTTGGTCCAACTATAAAACATGCTTGTAGGAGATTCAAACTTAATCAGACTCTCTTTCTGCCACCAGTCATCCATCTTGTTTGAGATTCGGTTTGTTAATGATAACTTGTACCTTAAAGATTTAAATATAAATGTTTATAAATTAAATTATCCTAAATTAAAATCTCTCTTGACTTAGGATTAAAACTTTTAAATACATAAATAAAAACAAGAAAAGTATATTATTAATTTAATTCTTTTATTGATAAATAATGTGATTAAAACATCAATATACAGTAAGAAAATGTATCATTAATTAATTCATATACAAATTCGTCATTTACATCATAATTATCAGTAAAATGTTTAATTATGTCAGACATTGACATTCCTCTACAACGCAACATAAAATAAAATAAACAATAATGACCACACACTGCCATTGATCCTTGAATTCTTTGTTTATTCAGTATATGTTTGGGATAATTTCTTACATATTTCCATAACAAATTCGAATAAGTTTTAGGATGCTCTCCCATAGAATCAAAGTACTCTAACACACCGTTTTCATTTAAAAACATCACTATCCAATGTTGTCCAGGTAAATGACTAGGATCTGTGTTTACTATTATTCCTGTAGAATGATAAAGTTTTATCAAATTGATCTCATCTGCTGCATATACACCAATTGCAGCTTTCGTTATTTGTGAATCAAAATTGATTGCGCATCTCAGTTGTTTGGTATTCATTCTATAACAATATCTCTAGCTCCGTTTATTTCAAAATAGCCTGGGTATTCTGCATAAATAATACAAGTAGTAGCAGTTGGTAATGGTTTGTTAAACTGTGCTTCCAAACGAACGTTTCCCTGTTTAAGTAGCGATAAATAATTCATATCATTACCGAAATTTGGTTCTATTTCAAAACAATACAATGCATAACCACCTGCTAAATCGTGTCTGTCTAATTGATTTCCCGAGTCACACATCCATTTATCGGTTATTTCAAACATCTGTGTAAAAGCAGGAATTGTTGTCTGTCCAATTGTATTATCATAATTCAATTTCATTATATTTCCAGAAACTGGAACGGAATCAACAAATAAACCAATCTGACTGAGATCAAAGTGGTGGAAATTAAACGGATTTAATGT
This sequence comes from Tegillarca granosa, assembly GCA_029721355.1. Taxonomy (NCBI): domain Eukaryota; kingdom Metazoa; phylum Mollusca; class Bivalvia; order Arcoida; family Arcidae; genus Tegillarca; species Tegillarca granosa. The sequence goes on along the minus strand of JARBDR010000827.1, from coordinate 941 downwards.
CCATGCTCCTGCTACAGCCTCAGATTTGACGAAAGCAACAACAACTTTGTTTGGTCTCAGTCCTTGAAAAATGTTGTCAAAGGTGAAATTAATTTGACCTGCTGGAATAGATACTTGTTTTATTTCTGTACGAGTAAACGGATACTTAGCATTTTCATGCTTTAACACTTCAGCTTGGCCATAAATAACAGCTGGGTTTACTTGTACTTTACAGACCTTAAGGATTATATCCTCTATGAATATCTGATAATCTGGACTTTGCTCGTCAGTCATCAAACAAAATTCGGGTTTTGATCTGTACAATTTTACACTCATTTGAACTGAGTTCAGGACTAATCTGTCTAAATTAAACAAATCACCTAAAATGGCACCTTCCATATCTACTGATGTTCCATTGGCAAATAGTTCTGCTCTTTGAAATAATGATGAATTAGAACCATTTTGTACATCTGGATCATCTAAATGTCCTGGAACATCTTTTAACCATAATTGTGAAGTAAGTTGTGAGGTTTTTGCTTGCGACCCGTACATCAGTAGAGTTTGAATCATTGCCTTATAGGGGTAATGACTAGTAGTTGAGGTAATAGTTTTCCCCTGCATTGTAACGTCGACTTGCGAAACATGGCATGTAGCAATAAATTAACTGGTCCAACGTATTCTGTAGCTAGAAGTCTTCCACCATCAGAATGTTGAATTTTTGCTTTAACATATAATTTCGATCTTTTCATATCAATGTACTCCATTCCATTTTGACCACTAATTAAAAACTCGATTGGTGTATTATATCCAGTCAACTGACTTATAGGACGCACTTCTTGGAATGAGATTTTCTCTATAGCTGTTTGCGTTGGTGGTAAGCTGAAAAGACTAAGACTACTCGGCTGAGCTTCTTGGAATTGTTCTGTGGAGAATACAGACATGTTTTATTTATACAAAGATGT
>JARBDR010000826.1:0-40384 GCA_029721355.1 Tegillarca granosa | reverse complement strand
AATTCATCTAATTTTACAACTTTGGATTCATTAATTTTCAAATGATTTGATTATTTTCTTTATCTATCAACGTCCCCTTGTGTCACTGATGAGGAATGAATTTCCGAAATGTACAAATATTACAGATCAAATTTAAAAAGCTATTTTTTTAGAATATTTATATAATTATTTACAGGCAACGAAAAAATACACAAGTTGACATCTGAGTCGAATCAGGTTCTGCGAATTGACATGATGGACAACAGTGGAACTTGGAAACATGCGACATACACGAATTTCTCTATCAGCTCAAATACAACTGGTTATAAACTTTTTTTCAAAACATATCAAGGAAACGCAGGTAAAATACCGTTAGAATTCCATTTCATTGCATACGTTATTATTTATTTGTCTAAAAAATGTTAGATTGTGTCGATGAACATTATTATCCTTAAACTCCATCGTTTAAAATAAACATTCTGAGTTTGCTAATCTGATTTTCTTTAGCTTTATTTTGTTATCATTTGATTGACATTAATACCATATATAAATTGAACAAATATAACGGCATAAAAAGGTAAAGAGCGTCAAAAGAAATAGGAACTAAAGGCAAAATGAATAAAAAGTTTTCTTGAAAGTAAATGGCAATAAAAGACAACCACGTCATTACCATAAATTCAGTACAAGAAAATACTGGTATTGATACAGTTAACAAAAGACATACTACCCTTATACACATACAGATATGAATATATTTGTATTTACTTAAGCATACCAACGCATGTACACATACAATCTTTTTTAATGATGATTATATAGAAATAGAGATTTTTATAAATTTTTTTTTGTTTAAATAAGATAATTGTTTTTATTGAAATGAGCATTTATCTATTCCTTTTAAGTAAATTCGACTGTAGTCATTAATACTATTAAAATGTGTTTTTGTAATATTTTGTATTTTGTTTTGGAATTTTTGAAATGACAAAAAATGAAAAATTTGAATTTCTTTATCCTATTTTTAATGGAGTTGATTGCTTTAAATAAATTGTATTCTATTATCATTTGAAAAATTTCCAGTCTTTTTCCGAAATATTTGATATATATATTTTAACTTTTGTTTTGTTTATAAGACAGTTATGTCGCGTTGTAATGAACGATATCCTCATGCTTATGTAACAAAAAGCGATAGATTCGGGGGAAGGCCAACCATTGTATATTCGCGCCCATGGCATAATAGAATATCGGAATCAAGCCTAAGGACCACAGATCCTTTCTTATCCATCAACGTAATTTAATGTTGCTATTTGGTTTGTCTTTATGACTCAATCGATCCTCAAATTGTGTTTTCGGCCACCAAACAGTCCAGATTTGTCATTAATAAAACATTTGTGGGACGAGCTGAAAGAAGAATAAGGAAGCACGTCAACGTTTATAAAAGCGTCCTTGGTGGAGTAGTGGAACAGGTTTCCAGTCTGAACTACATTTCTTAATTAATTTATTTATTATAATCTGCAACAATATTTTACACGAACTAAATGGTGAATTTTTACGTTTTAACTCAATTAGGCAGTTGTCTATCTTTTAGTTTGTTTCTAGGACGTGAATTACACATTGACCGGGATATTTCTGTTGATTTATGATTAAGCGTTTTGGTAAAAGCAGGTTCTTATATCAAGGCGATGATCAAGTAAATGATCCATTATACGATTATGTAAGAGAGTTTCAAAATTTTTCAAATGATTTCTTTTTCTCACTCAAATCAGCATAGCAAAGACATTATTGTAAAACTTACAATTCTCTTACAAAATGTGATGCATCAGATTAACAAATTAATTCATTAATGTAAATCTAGCAGATCAATCACAAAAGTTAATTGACCCCTCGTACTTTATTGAAACATAAAGCACGTTCCCCTGGCTTCGAACTGGATTTATTAAAGTTCATATCACTTTAATCTTTATGTCATGTTAAGAACTTTTGAATAAATCCTTTTGTTAAAAAATTCCAAATTCCAGTACATCATATTTTTACTGTTACACATATTAATAATTTATCCTTATTTCCTTAATTTGCTGAAATGCTAATGGTAAAGAGATAAATAATGAATTCGATTCTCGATTTGATTTTTTAACAGGCGACTCTTTGGGAACGTACCACAAAGGACATGAATTCAAAACTAAAGATAAGTATGGGAAAGACAAATGTCCAATCTTATATATTGGGGCATGGTGGTATAACAGCTGTCACTATTCCAATCTTAATGGTAAATATGGCGATAATAATTATGGAAAGGGCCTCGATTGGCACTCATGGAAAGGGTATTACGAGTCACTAAAAAGAACAGAAATGAAGATTCGTCGAGAATAATAATTCATCAATTGATTTGACAAAACAAATTGTCGAGCTTATGTTACGACTTTAAATAAACAAATGTTTGTCGAACTGTATTGTTTTAAATAAAAAGAACAACAAAATATATATATAAAAAGTTTGATAATTGCAATATCAATAAAAATCTCTCGTTAAAGGAGATAACCAGACTTTCTTTTTACGGATCATAAAAAAATTCTTAAAAGACTCATAATGGTCAAAAGTTTATGTTAGATAGATGACGATATAGCTACTTAAACTATGCCTCTATTACAACTTTCCTTAATTTGAAATGTTAGGGTCGCCCATTAATTGCTAAAAAATTTAAGAGTTTTTTTTCTTTTTAAACCAATTTGATCCACTTTAACCTATACTTCTTAATGTCGATAAATATCTTGTTTATTGGTCATGTGACATTTGTTTCTGGTTCTAGTTTTCATTAGGCTTTATTGTGTGCATCACGTGACTATAACATGTTTGCATTATTTCTGTATTCTATTATGAACATTTATCGGTCATAATAATTGTTTGTTTATCTGGTTCTTACAAGTAATACTTGTGATATTTAAGATACATATACCTAGAAAAGACAAGGATTTCTATTTATTCCTTGATTTTTCTTCGCTTAACTGTGAAATACAAATTTACAAATACAGTTCAATTGCCCTTAATCTATAGTTCTCATTTGATACATTCCTTTTTATCCCAAGGCCGAAATTCTGTCAAAGTTAAATTTTTCATTTTGTTGCAGATTCTTCTACCAGTTTTTCAAACAATGGTTTTCTCTTGCTAATGGGGTTCAAGTAATACAGTCGCTTAATGCGAGCGGAAATACATCTTAACACTTCTTACTGTCTAGATTCGAACCCCAATTAATGCAAAATCCAATATTTATAAATCTCATTTTGCTCACTGAAGGCTTGGAATGTTCTCCATCATCCAAAAAACTGAAAAACTGAAAATCTTATATTAAAAGAAATGTCAGTTCCCTGACAGAAGGCCGGAAATCTCCTCCACAATCCAAGAAATGAAAGTCTCGAAATGAGTGAAAGAGCAAAAAAAAAAATATCATTTTGATATGATACAAAGTAAACATGTCATGACAACTTTTATGTTGTTATGTTAGAAATAAAAATGCATAAAAAGAATGATAATAAAGCCATATTAGACTACTCTCTTCGCATAAAACACACATACAACCGTAAATCGTATTATCTTCTTGCCTCAAAAATTGACTTTTAGGAATAGAAAGGGAAAACAAATATGTACCACTCCTAAAACGTTTGAGAGGTTGGGTGATCCTTGTATCTGTGCATTGTCTTTTAGAATATGAATGTTACAGATGAATTCAAAACAGTTCAATTATTTTTTCACATTTTGTGAACCCTTTAGATTCGAATGACCGTCAAACACAATGCGTGTACTTCGATTACATTTTAATTTTTTTCAAGTCATATAACTGCTTTCATAGACTTAACAAAACATATATAGGAAAATATAAGATAGTGAAATAAGAGTGTTATATACCCTTATACTGATTTTAGCCTCATGATCACAACATAGTTACGCTCAAATAAGTTATGTAAAACAATATTCCGACAGTTTTAAAGAAATATGAATTAAAATGAACATTTCAGAGTCTAATGTACAAATCACTTACTCTTACAACTTGTTCACATAATTAGGAATTTCTTCAACAAAGCAAGCTGTTCTTTTCATTTGTTGATTTAGGGATATTAGATGCCTAGGCTTATAAAGGCCCTGCAAAGTTTTATGGCTGTCATCAGAATATTGATGATTAGTATGAAGTCACTGAAACCAAACTTATACTGGATATTTGACGTTCCATATTCCTTGTTACATGTAACGGGTTTTAACAGCTTGACAGAAGCACCTTCTCTCACTTCTTTGAATGAAGTTTACGTTTGTAGCTGAATTTTCCAGTTTTGAAATTTGGTTATTTTTGGATTGTGATTTGTACATGTGCATGTATGTTTGAGGTCTATTTATTTAGTTCGTATACTTAGCTGAAACAAAAAATGTTTCGGTAAAAGAGACTCCTAATGACCTTAGTAAATGCGGAATTTGAAAATAGCTATCAGTTAAAATTGTTATGATATTATACTCAATAAAAATGTCAAAGGCAAACAAAACATCACTTTTAATCGTATTTAGTACGGATCAATCAAACACAGACATTCGGATCCACTTTAAATCACAATCCAAACATCATGAAAAACAGCAAATACTACTTAATACTAGCTAAGTATTTGTTGTTTGTCGAAAATAAGCCAGTAAATACAGCAAACTGTGTAATACAAAATAAAAAGTTTCATTATACTTCAATAGTAAGTTTTGGTAACAAGTGGAAAACACTATTTTTAAAATAGAAAAAAAATCAGACAACAATAAGTATATCATACTTATGGATAAAGCAGAAACAAACGAGCCTTAAAAACATACAGTACACATAATGATATCTTAATGTTAGTTTCGACACTAAATATATACAAATACCTGCTGAATTTTGATGTGCCATGTGTGCACATTTCGGAAAATCATTCTTCATCAGTGACACTAGGGGACGAGAATCTAGCTAAGGAATGCTTTTCATGAGGGAACAAACCTTAGTTTTAAAACAAATTTGAAAAAATTAGGACGGCTGAAAATTTGGCTAAATAGTATACTTTCTGACAGCACAAAGTACTGCCTACTGAGTTATGAATACCCTCGGGGAGTTTTACTCCACCAGCAGCGGTACCCGCTCTGGGGTAGTAAATATATAACAAATACCTGCTTAATTTTGATGTGCTATGTGTGCACATTTCAGAAAATCATCTTCATCGGTGACACTAGGGGCCGTAAAGTTTTATAGATAAAAACATAGCTAAACAGTTGGAAAAAAAATAAATCCAAAGTTCCAAAATTATATGAATCCAAATCCAGCTAAAGCTTGTTCTACTAGATACGTATGCAGATTTACAAGATTAAACAAGAAAACCAAATCCAACGGTACCGGAAGCTAAATGATAAACAAATATGAATATATATACATCTATGCACATATTTCACTACATATTTGAATACCTCGTCTAGCATAGCCCGATCCGTGATTAACGTAAATATTAAAGTAAAGATATACATTTCAGAATTATAAAAATGTGTCATTACCAACATTTGAATTGTTAGAAGATAGAATATTCAAAGATTAACATGCATTATGCTATATGCAAAAATTTGAATATTTTATTTAATATATTATATTTTCTAAATATTTCTGTTGGTATTGTAACATGATATTGTGAACTAAAGTTATCTCTTTTTAAACAGTTGTAATTTATAACTTGTATTACCTCCTTTTATTAACCCGTTTAGTTTAGGCGTATTTGTTAATTGATGGCATATTATTACATGCAGTTTTCATTATGAACAATTTGAGTGCCTGCATGTTGTTGACATTAGGCTTTTTTTGGCTATGTCAATTTCTGTCAGCATGACAGAGTGTGATTGGTTGAACACGTGATTTATATTAGCCATAATATAAATACGTATTGTTATTATGTCACAATATACATACTTCACTTGTATCAGTGCACAAACAAATTTAGATACTGGTTATGTGACACTTAAATACATTTGTGTTAGTTTACCTGCGTTTCATGCAAACTTCGGTCACAAATCTGGTTAACATGTTTATAAAGATATATCATTTATTACTCTGAATTATTTGTTATAATCATAAATCACATAGTCACTCCATTATGTTACATGGAAGCTAAAGTAAAGACATTTTACAAAGCATATTGTATTTTCATACCAATTTGCTATCTTGATTACCTGTTGCCATGCTAGTTGTATTTGGCATGCTAACCAAGATACGTATATCAAGCTGTTACCATACTATAGCTAGTTGGTAGTTATACTGTTTGGTATACCTAATATATCTTATGCATGGTAATTATATACATGTATATATACGGGTATGCTGTACATTCTTAAACACTTCTACATTATAGTGTAACAAGCGCTAAACTAGTATAATTTTTACCACCAAGTAGATCACTGGTACACTATCGAGTGTAAAGTACTTTTCTTTTGTACTTTTTTTAAAAGTACTTTAATCTAGTACATTATGAGGTATCACGAAGCACGCTCACCTGTTACATTGTGAGTTTTCACGTGGCATGCTGGTTCGTTATGAGGGTACCAAATGACGTGCCATATTTGCACATATCGGAAAATCTTTCCTCATAAAAGATACGCTAGTACAATATGAACAGCAGGTTAACTAATGGGGAAGAATTGGTAGGTTGTTTAATTACGGGATATAAAGTGGTCAGTTGGTATAAAAATGGTCAGAAGTGATAAGCTTGTACATTATGGGGTATGGAGTTGTATGTAGGTTCACTATAAGACACCTAGTGACACGTTTGTATATTCTGGGATGGTACATATATGGGCACTTAGTACGATGATATGTTTTGAGGTATCGAGTGCTACATACGAAAAACCACACATATTTGGTTTTCTGACGTAGATGATCGCACGAGTTTATTGTGCGAACGGATACGTTAAACGAGTGGGCCCTGCGCACGAGTGTAATGTATGCGTCCGTACAATAAACGACATGGATGGTTTTGTATTTATCACATACTTTACCAGACTGAATGCAAAGCTTTCTTTCTAACTTATTCTGCCACTAAATTCACAATGAGCTTTTTTATACTGATTTTTAATCTGATTGGAAAAAACTGATATCTGACTGGAAAAACGTAAAAAAAAACTGCTAAAAAGAAATTAAATGCAACAGATAATTAAACGTTTAAACGTCATTTGTTAACATTGTACTACTATTAATATCGTTAACAGTGGTTAAAACTTAAAAAACAAAAATTGATTTATCAAAATTTGATAACATCACTTGGGATTCTCCCAACTTCACAAAATTCTCCCAACTGAATGATGACGTCAGGTAGGAAAAGTTCTCAAGTATTCGTGACGTAATGTTATTGTTGTCGGAAGAGGAAATTCCCTTAAAAGAAGTTCCCAGCTACTGTGGTAAAACGGAATATTGTATCAAAAAGCCTGAAAATGTAATGTGTCGCTATAGTAATATTCAATCGTTATGTGATAAAAAAGAATACGTTTTTAAAACCCATATATAGAGAATGATGCCCGTCATAATGGCAGAATTCATTTTTACTGTCACTTTAGAACATGTTTCCGTAAAATGTTATACTCCTGAATGACTAGATGCGGTTTTTTTTAAACCAATTGAAAGGCAAACATCGCCCTGTGAAATCAAACATAAAATGCAAATGCATTTTTTTCTTAATATGTTGAATAACGAGGGAAAAAATAAATAATAAATAAATAAATAAATAAAATTTGAAACAATATATATACTAGAAGCTCCTCCAGTACTGAAAAGTCCATTCAGGGCCATTGTGGCAGCATAAACTACAATAGTAGAAGCAATAAGACAGATTATCCTTATAATGTAACCTGCTATCTAGACACTTGAAACAATCATTTAATTCATGATTAATTAAGTTAATGCAATACGAGTAAAATTTCAATTTTTAAACAGTTCTTAATTGACATTCATTCTAGAACAAACAAATAAATAAATAAATAAATAAATAAATAAAAAAATAAATAAAAATCAATAAAATTTGTTCCCAAAAAACCTAGACAGTACGGGTAAAATTTCAATTTTATAACAGTTCTTAAATGACATTCATTCTAGAACAAACAAACAAAAAATAAAATAAATAAATAAATCACTTGATATCAGTGCTCGAATAATTCAACAAGAGACTTAAGTAAAAAACAAATATCAGATTAGGTTTGGAACATATTCAAGTGTTATGAAAATATGAATAAATATTGTTTTCGCACAACAGTTAAGAAATAGTGACAAAATAGTACAAAAATTCAGAAAGAAAATTAAGAGCGATGGACGGAAAAGAATGTCCAGGAAAATGTGATTTACCTTGAAATACTTTATGTTGATTAAATGATGATTAACGTGAAATTTTTTGTTAAATAATTGTTGCCAGGATTGTTTCTACTTTTTTGCACCTATAATTTTACCTGAAGTATTTATTGATCATAAAAAGATAGAAGGTTAATTAATTCAATATGGTTTTCTTTGTAAGAAGAGACTAAGGACTTATTGAAAGTAGCGGGGAATAATGTTTCATGGATTACGGGTTCGTTTCCAAGACTAATTTGAATTGTCACTTTAAATTCAACTAAAGTTCAATTTAAATTCTTAACCATAAGAGCACCGCAAAGGTAAAAATATCTGCCACTTCATCATTAGCTGGTGAGGTGTCGATATAAGTGAAATATTCTTGCCTTGGACGTAAAAACCTATTAAATAAATTAAATTTGAATTAAGATCTTACGTTCATTATGCAAATTTGTCCTGGTTGTCTTTTTACCGAAACCCATTGAACCATTCATCATTTCGATAAATCCCATTCGTTAGCTGTCATTTTGGCAAAGCACGTTGTGCTATCTGTAAGTTATGTTATGTGCACCATGCTTGTTGAAGTTAATTGTGCTAACTGTCAGTTTGTTGAAGCTCAATGTGTTTTCTAGCGTTCCAATTAATCTTACTGTTCTAGCTATCAATTTATACTGTACTAGAGGACATTTTTGTGATCTAATTATGTAAGCTGTTAATTCTGTAAATTGCTGATGAATTTTGATATATAGTACATGCATAAGCTAAATTGACTCATATTATTTGTTCTAGCAATGAATGTTTAATCAATTTAAATAGTTTTCTTAAAATTTAATTTTTATGAAAAAAATTAAAAAGTCTTACCTCTGGACAATATCTTAATTACTGACAAAAACGGTTGTCTAAAAACGTTTTTATTTTGCTAATGACAAATTCTAAACTACGTCTCACGATATCGTTTTTACCCGCCAAAAACGTGACATCATTTTCACGTGACCAGTAGACCATTTTTGTTTTGATGTTGTATTAAAATATTGCATACGTAAGCCTGATAATAAGTTTTAAAAACCGATAACCTTATTTGCTCTACTCATAGGTAATATAGCTGGATCTGTCAAAATATATCGGTGACGTCATCAACGGACAGGCGGCATATTTTCAGTGAATTAGGGTGTTCACAGTATGAAACGATAATGTATTTTCCTTATAACATTTAACCGCTAAGTGAATCTAGTTTTTGAGACTGGAATATTAACATTTAAACTGAGTTAAAGATTAGTTGAACATTCATCAAAATTTGAAAATATAATGGAGAGCCGTTTATTGCAAGTATTTTGACCATAAAGGGGTATTAGGCATCACCTCAGAAAGTTTGCCAATTGATGGCACACAACTAAAAATTATCTTCGTCAGTAGTAAAGATTGTTTAGTAGCCAATACGAGAGTTGCAGCTCCAGACTTAATAGTAGTTCAAATTGGTTGAAATCCTATTAAAATATGTACTGTAATTAATAAGGTAATTTCTTCTTTATTTTAGGATGATTTATAAGTAGTATAAACTTTGTAATTATATTCTAATAAACAATTTTTGTTATGTGAGATTATTATTTCTAATTTCAAGCAAAAAAGGATATTCGAAGAAGCTCTTTTAACCGAATTATCGAAAAACCTCTATCAACCAATTTACAACTTTTAAGGGATTTACATTTGTGAAAATAATGCGTGAATAAAGTAATAAACCATTTGCTGTTCTATGCGCCTGCAATATCAAATTTTCTAATGATCTTTGTTTCTTTGTTTTTCTTTTGTTAAGTTAATAAAAAGACCTGAAATACATTGACAATGTATACCAGTTTATAGATACGTCACCAGTTAAAGATGAATTTTTTATCTGACCCGGTAGGTATTTCAACCCCGACCTCCAACAAACAAAGCTCTTCATTAATATTGTTGTTGTTTGTTTCCCATTTGGATAAAATCCTACTTTGACACCGGTGTAATCTAATATCGACTTCTTTCATGGTAAATAATAAAAGTAATGATAAAAATAATAAAACTAATAATAATAATAATAAAATGAAAAAAATAACAATGCAAAAAATATAATGCTAATAATAATAATAATAATAATAATAATAATAGTAAAAATAAATCACGCAAAAACCGCGAATGACAACATACATTAGGTAGGGAATTGTCTTGAAAAATAACAACACCAGTTGTAGCTGGAAACTGTTAGATTCTAAAAAAACACATCACATCATAAAGCAAAAACCAAGAATTAGAAACACTTTACACAAGGTACATTATAAACATCCTGTTTATAATGATCGAAGGATGTTTATAATGATCGAGCCAACAGAATTGAATTATGGTAACATATGGTGCGGGTTAAAAACTTGCGTATGGCCTGAACATTCTACCAGTTTTACAATAAATAATAAGATATGTTTAAATTTGCATTTTATATGGAATTATAACACAGTTTTACAAATAGTGTTTACAGTGAAGAGATTTTGAATTCTGAGTCTCGAAACAAAAATCCTTTTGAGTGATTAACTTACTGGCTTTTAAAAATGATGGATACTTTTGGAACCCTTGTCAAAAGTTTCAATAATCTAGAATCTGACAAAAAAGTCAGACCTATTAGTTGAATAGCATTCGACATTATCTGACAAGTGTTACATGTTGATGTAATTTCATCGCGAAAACAAAAAAACTATATTTGTTTTTTCTCATCATTTTATTTGTTTCTGTTTTCTAGAATTTAACGCAATACGTTATGTCATGGTTTTAGCTGTCGACATTTATTGACTTTCGAAACCACATCCTGATATGAAGGTAACGAGTTGCATAAGTATTACCTCTTTTTGAATATTAACACATTCAGCAACGGTATATATACTGGCAAACAAACATTGAAGGGCGTACAAAGCCATATTTCAAACGGTAAGTACCAGCCACTTCTCTCTTATATTTGTTGCAATTTAGATGTTTTTATTGCACATTTTTGTTTATTGAAAATGCATCAGTATCTTAAAAATGTGGCGTTTTAAATAATTTTGTTTAAATATATAATTTAAAAACCTGTTAAATTTGATGTGCCATAACTGTGCACATTTCGGAAAATCATTTCTCATCAGTGACAATAGGGTCCGAAAAGTTTGATAGATAAAAGACAGAAGCCAATCAGTTGAAAATTAATAAATAAAAAATTATATGAATTCAAATCAAGCTAAGAAATGCCTTGTATGAGGGAAAAAACTTTAGTCTAAAAAAAATTTAAAAAATAAGTCGGCTGAAAATTTTGCTAAATGGTACATTTTATGACAGCACAAAGTACTGCCTACTAAGATGTGGATACCCTCGGGGAGTATTACTCCACCAGCAGGGTACCCGTTCGGTGAAGTACATATTAAAGTTGTTTTTTGACAATGTATTAGATTTTTAAGATTTGCTTTATTTTAAAATTCATTTTGTTCTTTATTGCGATATTTGGGACTATAAACAAGTACTTTAAGAATATGTAAACTTAAATTTATTTTTTTAAATTTTTAATTGAAAATATTTTTGTAACAATTTATTATTTTTTCTTTTGTAAAAATGCATCAATTTTTATTATTCTCTTCTCTTTTAAAAGATAATTAAGTTATTTTTTTAAATAAACTATCACCTTCGGAATTTTTAACTTTCAAATCTTATCATAATTCTTGCATATAGAAAAACCTGGCAGGAACAACATTTTTTAACATCTAGTAACTCCTAAGATTTGATGTAAGGTATGCAATATAATATTTTAGGACACACGATCCATTGTCTCCTCCGTTTAAATAATTTAACGATCAAATTAAATAACAGATAGTATTGTATTTAGGGAGGAATTTTATGATATTATATCTTTATTTTGTTGTATTTTTTTGTTAAGAAGCTACTTGTTGAAGACTATAGAGGTTAATAACTATATACTTCTTTATACACAGGTTAGAGCCCCCCTCTCTCACACACACACACACACACACACACACACACACACACACACACACACACACACTATCATAAAATTATCCGTTGTTTGTTAAATCATTTGTTTCTTAGTTAAGTCATCGGCATTGTCATTTTTCTTTGATAAGTACGTTTGTGCATTTGTAGTGACCAGTTTGTAATAAGATGGTTTTCGTTCGTACTTCCTCTCCATTTGGACTTATATCAACATTTCATTTATTTTCTTTCTGATATATCTAATGTCATAAACATTCGTAGGTTTTATTCGTTTTATTTATTCTTATTTTTAAGTCTATTTTTATTTATCTGGTAGTCATCCTTAAATAACATAATTAATTATGTGTCTTGTAATTGTTTTATTTTCTCTCTACTTTAGATATATTTGTATGCAAACGACCATGAGATTTACAATTATAGCATTATTTGTATTATGTTTCCATTTTGCATTCTGCTACCATACTCACAGTCTTGATGAAGACATGGAATGTCTCTGTATAAATAAAAGTAACAGAAAAATGTCAGTACGGATGGAAATTAAAGGTAAGTAAACAAACTAAATTTCCTTCGGTCGTATGTCTCTGTGGTCATGTTTTCTAAAGATAGCGCTAATGGATCACGTAACTGCTTATCGTTTCGGCTCGCATTCACCCCAGAACAGATCCTTATGTGAGAAATTAAGTTCATTAGGAAGGTTGATGGTTTTTTAGTTACTTTAGTTTCTTCACCAAACCAGAAATATCATATTGGCATAAAAAAGAACTGGATTCGTTTATTTCTATCAAAAGTGTTCTATATTTTTATATATTTTTCTCGGTATCCAAGATGAAAATTGGTATTTAATTTCTCTACATTATGTCTTTGTTTTAAAACAAAATGTATTCAATTCAATCAAAATAAAAGATACATCTGCAGTACTGGATGGCAACTAAATGGTCTCTCGAAACGTAGTTTTATTTGCCTATTTCAAAATAAATCATTTGTTTTTCTGATGTACCAGGCTGCATTGTGTCCGTAACTTGTGCTTAGCGAAATTAGAATTAGAGATTAGTCTCCCAATAAGTAAAATATTTGATTTACGAAACATCACTATGAATTCTTTGAGTGTTTCATAGCTTTTCACAATATTTTACAATTTCAAAAATATATTTTTTCAGAGAAAACTTGTAAAAATAGCACTTGGGCTCATTCAGACAGACCTATAGATTGTAAAGATGCTTATGACAACGGTAAAAGATCAAACGGTGTTTACAGAATATATCCTAAAGCTAACATCCATGGATACAAAGTCTATTGCGATATGACAACGGATGGAGGTGGATGGACGGTATTGATTATTTTAAATTGACTTTGGAATGTAATGTTGTAGCTATCTTTTGAGAGCATTTTGATGTTTTGTATCAAATAAAAATGTTCATATAATACATGGCGTAAAATGTAACTTTCAATATTTTGATTTCATATTTGTTTAGCGTGTTCTTTGTGACCATATACTACACGTATTTGACATTATTGATTGGTTTTGTTACCAAACATATAATTTAACTAAATTTTTAACTTAGAACATGTTTTACTCTATACCTGACACGAGCTTTACTTTGTTAATTGGTTTTTGTGACCAGGGGGTAATTTTTCCCTTGCAAGGTTGTGATGATATTGAAGTAGAGTTTCAGTCGCAAAGCTTTCTAAATTGTGGTTTAAGTATTTTATTTGACTTTAATTTTATAACAATATCAATTTTATAATTCCAGGTAATACAAAAAAGATTTGACGGATCCATAAATTTTTATAGAACATGGAAAGAATATAGGAATGGATTTGGCAATGTTACTGGGGAATATTGGCTTGGTAAATGTATATTTAAGTTGATGTATGTATGTATGTATGTATGTATGTATGTATGTATGGGTTTATGTCTATATGTATGTAAGTATGTTTGATGTATGTATGTATGTATGTATGTATGTATGTATGTATGTATGTATGTATGTATGTATGTATGTATGTATGTGTTTATAATTATGAGTATATGTAATTTAAGATATTTGAATAATTCACAGGCAACGAGAAAATACACCTATTGACAACCGAGTCGAGTCAGGTTCTGCGAATAGACATGATGGATGAGAGTGGAACATGGAAATATGCGACGTACACGAATTTCTCCATCAGCTCAAATGCAACTGGTTATAAACTTTATTTCGAAACATATCAAGGAAACGCAGGTAAAATACCGTTAGAATACCATTTCATTACATACATTATTATTTAGCTGTCTGAAAGATATTAGATTTTGTCATTGTAACCGACAATTCCCAAACATTGTTTTGTAAAGTTTCAAACACTAAATGTGCCATACTGACTTTCTTTCGCTCAATTTTTATTATCATTCTATTGGTATAGGTTGTTGTTTATGCAATACATGAATCAAAAATTATAAATATTCTAAGAAAATCATTAGAAATGCAAACAAAGTCAAAATGTATTTTGAGAAAATTGTCATGAATTCATAAAGAGATAAATAAAATATGGCTACGTCTTGAATCTTAAATTTAATATAAAAATGCTTGGTAGTAATAAGCTAATTGAAGAAAGACATAGTTTAAATCTATACGTTTGGAGCATGGATGGAAGTCTTATATGTAAAAAACAATGGTGTAAACAGATATGTACCGTGCTCATGCAAAAACGATATTGGTGAATTTCGTTCAGTAATAATAACTAGAGTTACCTATAATGATATTGTTTATCTCTTCACACAGTCATAAATGATATATTTGATCAACTTGTTTACTTACCGTATCGCTTCTTCTTAGCTGCTTTGTTGTTATCTCGTTTTCTATAAAGAACTAAGTGATCAATGTTCTTAAATAAAATATCTAAGATATCAAATTAGCAAACATTTTGCCGCTAATTTCAACATAAATTAATATGTTTATTATGAAACCAAGTATAACATTTTTCATGAGTAGCATAGTAAAGAAAAAAAATGTGCCGTTTTACGTTTTGTAAAAATCACCTGAAACTTAAATGCAGCTTTAAGATAATTTAAATTAGAAAGGATAAATTCGAAATTAATCGTATCTTCTGTGATATGTGTTTTCATTTCTTGTATTTTGCATGTGATAATGACTGTAATATTGCTTTTACATTCTGTTTTTGTTTACTATTGTGTCATACGACTTCGTTTATTTAATTGTTCAAATCTTATTTAATTTTAAAATGATGGTATTTCTAAAAAATAACAAACTTCACTTTGATAAAGGGTTTACAGCAATTTCTTTGGTAGTTTTCCTATAAAATGACTTTGTTATATTCCAATAACACCGTTTTCTACCGGAACTTCTTTTAGCCAGTTTCAGGGATTTTCATCTCTGAATTCTATTAATAAAGTTATTTTTTGATTGTTTACAAATAGAATGTCTTCGAGATCAGTAAAGATCTCAACTAAAAATTTAGAAACATAAAATCAAAATTTTACAACATATAAATCAAACGTGTTCTGATATTTTTTCAGCAAAATATTCAAGACTGTATTGACAAAATTTCAAGTGTGATCATAATCCAGATGCAGAGAATCTCTTTTGTATATCCCTAAAAAATCCATTGTCAAAATTTTGAACATACTTAAATAAATTTCTTATCTCATGTTTTCCGAGTTTATGCAAAAAATATTTTAAAAATGTTAATTGTTGTCAAGTGTCAACTGCACTTTGCCCGAGAGCGATAGCCCTATGCCGAGTGATGCTGAACATTTTAGTTGCGCCCCATCATGCTCATGTCGAGCCACAGAAACGAGGCCTCAATTCGCATCTACAGTAGAGCGGGACTGTTGTGCAACACAGGAGAGACATATCAGTGATGCCCTCTCGGGTAGTGCACCCGTAGTGTTTATTTTAAGTTCACATGTCCCTGAACTGCCATTACAGCTAAAACCGGTGTTATCAATAAACAGAAAACCTTCGTCTCACCCGAGTCCACAGCTGGTAAAACATTTTTTAATCAAGATAACATTAAATCCATGTCATATGTTAGTTCAAGAAGTTTTTGATTGACCTTAGAATATCGAATTGCAGGTTATGTTTTCTGATATTTTCTGATAAATATGTGTTTTCTAAAATAAATTTAAACGTGATAGTCTTTTTTTCGCCCTAAGTATCTAGGTTCTAAATCGTTTGTTGAAAGATCATACCAGAATCAATTTTTCCAATTTTAGACTTGATACTATTCACATCTTCAACCACTGTTTTAATTAATTTTAATTTCTTAAAATAACGAAATCTCTGTGCAATGGTATTCAGTTTTTCTAAATATAATATATAGTGACATGATTTGTAGTTTTAAAATTAAAGAATTGTTTGTTATACGAAAAAAGAATGTTATTTAATAATCCATAAACATACTTATCCATATCAAATACCCCCCCTCGAAATAAAACAGTAAAAAACTGAAAACTTGCCAATTCAGGTTACTTGAGAACTTCTTTAAAGAACAAAAAGTCGTGTCTTCTGTAAGGGTAAGCACTTCCTGTCTATCTAGCCACACCCGTCACGTGCAAAATTTAGAGTTTGTCTGTTATGATCACGAGGTCAAAGTGACGGTATACAGGCTAAAGAATCCCTTTCTGCTCATTGACTTGAGCACGCTGCAAGATTATATTTCTGTCACTTCACAGATACCTTGTGACCTTACTTCTCCTTATATGTGATATATTTTCGAATTCATTATAACACTTTTCCAATCAATTTACTAATCAATTCCTATTGTTTATTATATTCATATTTATATTCATGTTGATTTCAGTTCAATTTTGTATGTTTACAATTATATGTTAACTTCAAAGAAATTAATTATATATGTCTTTCCCTATTTGTTATTTTCTTTTTTATTACAGGTGACTCGTTAGGTAAATCCCACAAAGGACAGGAATTTAAAACTAAAGATAAACCTGGGCAAGAAAAATGTCCCATAACTTTCGTTGGAGCATGGTGGTATAACGGCTGTCACTATTCCAATCTCAATGGTCAATATGGTGACAATAATTATGGAAAGGGCCTCAATTGGCAATCATGGAAAGGGTATTACGAGTCCCTTAAAAGAACAGAAATGAAGATTCGTCGAGAATAATAAATCATAAATTGATTTAAAAAAAAAATTTCTAGCCTATGTTACGACTTTAAATAAACAAATGTTTGTCAAACTGTTTTGTTTTAAATAAACTAAGAACAATTAGATATAAATGTCAAAAAAAAAAAAATATTGGTCAAAAATGAAGGTGGGAAAATATCCTTTAATGGAAGAGCCTCTTGCTAAATGGAAAACGACCAGTCGAATACGGCTATTGATACTGCAATTTTGATTTTTTTTTTTTTTTTTTTTTTTTTTTTTTTTTTTTTTTTTTTTTTTTTTTTTAATTAAATTAAATTTCTATTTTATACACATATATAAAAAGTATTTCAGAAATTATTTCATTCAATAATTTTAAATCTTTGGCAAATGAATCTGAGGTAAAACTTGCATTTAACAATTAAAAATTTTTACGTGTCATTATTACAACTTTATGTTTGAGTCGATGTAAATTTATCCCGATAGAATCAATTTATCTTTTTTTCGCAATAAATTTAGAAATTTTATTTGATGCTTTTCTAAAATAATTTTTTTTATACCAGGACGATCAAAATACAACTTTAATTATAATGTAGAACGCGATTTGAACATCTGTTGTCAAGTGGATTTATCATTGCCGAGTATCAAAATGTATGTACCGCGTTCGTGTCGGGAAATCAGTTCGCGCAAGCAAGTAAATAAATGATTAAATGATTATAATAAAATAAGAAATAAAATTCTACATTTTACTTTATATCAGAATAATACATATATTTAAACACAACTGAATGCCTGAATTGATATCTGTATAACCCATGCACCCGCCACATGTTCACCGCATAGAATATGTGTCTTCTCCTACGTCCGTACAGTGTTTCTAAAAATATAAAGGTTTGGCTTGGGTTCATAAATGATAACTATATCATAACAAAAAATAAATAAATACAAAATCAATGTTGTGAAATAAATAGAACTGATCTTGGGTATTGGTTTATCACGGCCATATTGACAATATGTCCCAGGGTCAATGATTTGTTTTGAACAAAAGTGCAGGTAATGTCCGTGTGGTTTCATGTTTTTAGTAAAAAAAAGTTATGATACAAAATAAAGACAAATTATTGAAGTTACAGAAATTCAAAAACCTGCATACATAATAATTAGAAATAAGAACTAATTTAATTTGATTTAGAAAATTGGACGGAAAAATAGAAAAGAAGCGAATGGCAGAGGAAAGTAGTGATCCACCTGAAAGTGTGAATATCGACAATATTAAATCCAATGATGACAGGTCCGACACTATGCAGTTCGTCCAAGACATGCAGTGTAAAATACGACCCGAAAGACGGAAGGTGATACAGCTATAATGACAAAGTACTTTGTTTCAAAAAAAGAAACAAGACCACTTGAGGATATTCCGCCGGAGGAATTAGACACCCTATTAGCGAAATATTTTCTCAATGTGAAAAAAAATTAAGGATGGTTCTGAATACGAACCGGACTCTCATAAATCACATCAAAATAGTCTCCACAGATATCTGAAGGAAAAAAATTATAAATATGACACATTGCAGGACCACAAGTTTCAACACTCTAGAGATGTGCTGTCAGCCAAAAGAAAACATTTAAAGACTCTGGGAAAGGGCAATAAACCATATAAAGCAGACGAATTAACCTCCGAAGAGATAGATATGCTGTATTCGTCAGGGTGTCTTGGAACAGGTAATTGTAAGATCAGTTCCCCTCCCCCTCCGCTATATGAAATGCCGACTTCCTTGTTAGTACATGACATGGCACAAAGGTGGACGACACTTCTGGGCTTGTAAATTACTTTTCTTCCAATCAGATTCAATAGCTCAAAAATATGACATTCTCATATTTCAATTTCTAAATTTGTCCATTTCCAACTGTGGTAGATTTTCACTAGGTTGTTACTGTTAGAGTTATGTTAAGCATGTTGAGTCATTACACGAGGACCTGGCATCTGAGGTGTTCTGAGTTGAACATGGCCGAGGTCGAGTCAGAAATCGAGGTCAAGTCCTTGTTTTCATGTAATGACCGTAACAAAATTAAATGAATGGAGATTATACTGAAAGTATATTCAAAAACAACAAATGTTAAAATCAACAGATGTATTTATTCAACTAGACAAACACAACATGAATTTGTCTTAAAAATAAGCTACTTTATGTTTTGAAGTGTAGTCGATTATTTGCGAGTCATATCTCATCATGTGACAAATAATCCCTTTAGCCAGCATTTTGATTGAAGGTATGACAATAATAATAATAATAAAATAATAATAATATTAACAAAAAGGTAAATAAATACAAAAATGAAATTAACCAACTGTATCCCAACTTATACTGGATTATATTTGACTTACCATAGTTTCTTTGTTCCTTTCATTCTCAAAATTGACTTGCACGTGACAGGTGTAGCTAGCTAACAGGAGGTGCTTACCCTTCCGGAGCACCCGGCCTCACTTCCTTGATGGAAGTTCACGTGTATCACATATTTTGCCAGTTTGCAAAGTTTTTACTTTGTTTTTGGGATTTTGATATGGACAAGGACTGGTATGTTTGTTTTATTTTTATTAAAGAATAATAAAACATTATATATCTTTCATACATTTTAAAAGTGCTTTTGTAAACAATTCTATGTCTATTAAACCCAGTGAAAACAATATACAAGTACATGTATGGCTTTCATGAAAAGTAAATATCCAAATTATCAAATCTCGAATTTGTTATTTCCCTCGGGCTAAAACCCTCGGGAAATACCCCATTCTCTATTTGATAATTTTGAATATTTACTTTTCATGAAAGCCATACATGTACTTGTATATTGTTTTCACTGGGTTTAATAGACATAGAATTGTTTACAAAAGCACTTTTAAAATGTATGAAAGATATATAATGTTTTATTATTCTTTAATAAAAATAAAACAAACATACCAGTCCTTGTCCATATCAAAATCCCAAAAACAAAGTAAAAACTTTGCAAACTGGCAAAATATGTGATACACGTGAACTTCCATCAAGGAAGTGAGGCCGGGTGCTCCGGAAGGGTAAGCACCTCCTGTTTAGCTAGCTACACCTGTCACGTGCAAGTCAATTTTGAGAATGAAAGGAACAAAGAACTATGGTAAGTCAAATATATCCAGTATAAGTTGGGATACAGTTGGTTAATTTCATTTTGTATTTATTTACCTTTTTGTTAATATTATTATTATTTTATTATTATTATTATTGTCATACCTTCAATCAAAATGCTGGCTAAAGGGATTATTTGTCACATGATGAGATATGACTCGCAAATAATCGACTACACTTCAAAACATAAAGTAGCTTATTTTTAAGACAAATTCATGTTGTGTTTGTCTAGTTTGAATAAATACATCTGTTGATTTTAACATTTGTTGTTTTTGAATATACTTTCAGTATAATCTCCATTCATTTAATTTTGTTACGGTCATTACATGAAAACAAGGACTTGACCTCGATTTCTGACTCGACCTCGGCCATGTTCAACTCAGAACACCTCAGATGCCAGGTCCTCGTGTAATGACTCAACATGCTTAACATAACTCTAACAGTAACAACCTAGTGAAAATCTACCACAGTTGGAAATGGACAAATTTAGAAATTGAAATATGAGAATGTCATATTTTTGAGCTATTGAATCTGATTGGAAGAAAAGTAATTTACAAGCCCAGAAGTGTCGTCCACCTTTGTGCCATGTCATGTACTAACAAGGAAGTCGGCATTTCATATAGCGGAGGGGGAGGGGAACTGATCTTACAATTACCTGTTCCAAGACACCCTGACGAATACAGCATATCTATCTCTTCGGAGGTTAATTCGTCTGCTTTATATGGTTTATTGCCCTTTCCCAGAGTCTTTAAATGTTTTCTTTTGGCTGACAGCACATCTCTAGAGTGTTGAAACTTGTGGTCCTGCAATGTGTCATATTTATAATTTTTTTCCTTCAGATATCTGTGGAGACTATTTTGATGTGATTTATGAGAGTCCGGTTCGTATTCAGAACCATCCTTAATTTTTTTTCACATTGAGAAAATATTTCGCTAATAGGGTGTCTAATTCCTCCGGCGGAATATCCTCAAGTGGTCTTGTTTCTTTTTTTGAAACAAAGTACTTTGTCATTATAGCTGTATCACCTTCCGTCTTTCGGGTCGTATTTTTACACTGCATGTCTTGGACGAACTGCATAGTGTCGGACCTGTCATCATTGGATTTAATATTGTCGATATTCACACTTTCAGGTGGATCACTACTTTCCTCTGCCATTCGCTTCTTTTCTATTTTTCCGTCCAATTTTCTAAATCAAATTAAATTAGTTCTTATTTCTAATTATTATGTATGCAGGTTTTTGAATTTCTGTAACTTCAATAATTTGTCTTTATTTTGTATCATAACTTTTTTTTACTAAAAACATGAAACCACACGGACATTACCTGCACTTTTGTTCAAAACAAATCATTGACCCTGGGACATATTGTCAATATGGCCGTGATAAACCAATACCCAAGATCAGTTCTATTTATTTCACAACATTGATTTTGTATTTATTTATTTTTTGTTATGATATATAGTTATCATTTATGAACCCAAGCCAAACCTTTATATTTTTAGAAACACTGTACGGACGTAGGAGAAGACACATATTCTATGCGGTGAACATGTGGCGGGTGCATGGGTTATACAGATATCAATTCAGGCATTCAGTTGTGTTTAAATATATGTATTATTCTGATATAAAGTAAAATGTAGAATTTTATTTCTTATTTTATTATAATCATTTAATCATTTATTTACTTGCTTGCGCGAACTGATTTCCCGACACGAACGCGGTACATACATTTTGATACTCGGCAATGATAAATCCACTTGACAACAGATGTTCAAATCGCGTTCTACATTATAATTAAAGTTGTATTTTGATCGTCCTGGTATAAAAAAAATTATTTTAGAAAAGCATCAAATAAAATTTCTAAATTTATTGCGAAAAAAAGATAAATTGATTCTATCGGGATAAATTTACATCGACTCAAACATAAAGTTGTAATAATGACACGTAAAAATTTTTAATTGTTAAATGCAAGTTTTACCTCAGATTCATTTGCCAAAGATTTAAAATTATTGAATGAAATAATTTCTGAAATACTTTTTATATATGTGTATAAAATAGAAATTTAATTTAATTAAAAAAAAAAAAAAAAAAAAAAAAAAAAAAAAAAAAAAAAAAAAAAAAAAAAATCAAAATTGCAGTATCAATAGCCGTATTCGACTGGTCGTTTTCCATTTAGCAAGAGGCTCTTCCATTAAAGGATATTTTCCCACCTTCATTTTTGACCAATATTTTTTTTTTTTTGACATTTATATCTAATTGTTCTTAGTTTATTTAAAACAAAACAGTTTGACAAACATTTGTTTATTTAAAGTCGTAACATAGGCTAGAAATTTTTTTTTTAAATCAATTTATGATTTATTATTCTCGACGAATCTTCATTTCTGTTCTTTTAAGGGACTCGTAATACCCTTTCCATGATTGCCAATTGAGGCCCTTTCCATAATTATTGTCACCATATTGACCATTGAGATTGGAATAGTGACAGCCGTTATACCACCATGCTCCAACGAAAGTTATGGGACATTTTTCTTGCCCAGGTTTATCTTTAGTTTTAAATTCCTGTCCTTTGTGGGATTTACCTAACGAGTCACCTGTAATAAAAAAGAAAATAACAAATAGGGAAAGACATATATAATTAATTTCTTTGAAGTTAACATATAATTGTAAACATACAAAATTGAACTGAAATCAACATGAATATAAATATGAATATAATAAACAATAGGAATTGATTAGTAAATTGATTGGAAAAGTGTTATAATGAATTCGAAAATATATCACATATAAGGAGAAGTAAGGTCACAAGGTATCTGTGAAGTGACAGAAATATAATCTTGCAGCGTGCTCAAGTCAATGAGCAGAAAGGGATTCTTTAGCCTGTATACCGTCACTTTGACCTCGTGATCATAACAGACAAACTCTAAATTTTGCACGTGACGGGTGTGGCTAGATAGACAGGAAGTGCTTACCCTTACAGAAGACACGACTTTTTGTTCTTTAAAGAAGTTCTCAAGTAACCTGAATTGGCAAGTTTTCAGTTTTTTACTGTTTTATTTCGAGGGGGGGTATTTGATATGGATAAGTATGTTTATGGATTATTAAATAACATTCTTTTTTCGTATAACAAACAATTCTTTAATTTTAAAACTACAAATCATGTCACTATATATTATATTTAGAAAAACTGAATACCATTGCACAGAGATTTCGTTATTTTAAGAAATTAAAATTAATTAAAACAGTGGTTGAAGATGTGAATAGTATCAAGTCTAAAATTGGAAAAATTGATTCTGGTATGATCTTTCAACAAACGATTTAGAACCTAGATACTTAGGGCGAAAAAAAGACTATCACGTTTAAATTTATTTTAGAAAACACATATTTATCAGAAAATATCAGAAAACATAACCTGCAATTCGATATTCTAAGGTCAATCAAAAACTTCTTGAACTAACATATGACATGGATTTAATGTTATCTTGATTAAAAAATGTTTTACCAGCTGTGGACTCGGGTGAGACGAAGGTTTTCTGTTTATTGATAACACCGGTTTTAGCTGTAATGGCAGTTCAGGGACATGTGAACTTAAAATAAACACTACGGGTGCACTACCCGAGAGGGCATCACTGATATGTCTCTCCTGTGTTGCACAACAGTCCCGCTCTACTGTAGATGCGAATTGAGGCCTCGTTTCTGTGGCTCGACATGAGCATGATGGGGCGCAACTAAAATGTTCAGCATCACTCGGCATAGGGCTATCGCTCTCGGGCAAAGTGCAGTTGACACTTGACAACAATTAACATTTTTAAAATATTTTTTGCATAAACTCGGAAAACATGAGATAAGAAATTTATTTAAGTATGTTCAAAATTTTGACAATGGATTTTTTAGGGATATACAAAAGAGATTCTCTGCATCTGGATTATGATCACACTTGAAATTTTGTCAATACAGTCTTGAATATTTTGCTGAAAAAATATCAGAACACGTTTGATTTATATGTTGTAAAATTTTGATTTTATGTTTCTAAATTTTTAGTTGAGATCTTTACTGATCTCGAAGACATTCTATTTGTAAACAATCAAAAAATAACTTTATTAATAGAATTCAGAGATGAAAATCCCTGAAACTGGCTAAAAGAAGTTCCGGTAGAAAACGGTGTTATTGGAATATAACAAAGTCATTTTATAGGAAAACTACCAAAGAAATTGCTGTAAACCCTTTATCAAAGTGAAGTTTGTTATTTTTTAGAAATACCATCATTTTAAAATTAAATAAGATTTGAACAATTAAATAAACGAAGTCGTATGACACAATAGTAAACAAAAACAGAATGTAAAAGCAATATTACAGTCATTATCACATGCAAAATACAAGAAATGAAAACACATATCACAGAAGATACGATTAATTTCGAATTTATCCTTTCTAATTTAAATTATCTTAAAGCTGCATTTAAGTTTCAGGTGATTTTTACAAAACGTAAAACGGCACATTTTTTTTCTTTACTATGCTACTCATGAAAAATGTTATACTTGGTTTCATAATAAACATATTAATTTATGTTGAAATTAGCGGCAAAATGTTTGCTAATTTGATATCTTAGATATTTTATTTAAGAACATTGATCACTTAGTTCTTTATAGAAAACGAGATAACAACAAAGCAGCTAAGAAGAAGCGATACGGTAAGTAAACAAGTTGATCAAATATATCATTTATGACTGTGTGAAGAGATAAACAATATCATTATAGGTAACTCTAGTTATTACTGAACGAAATTCACCAATATCGTTTTTGCATGAGCACGGTACATATCTGTTTACACCATTGTTTTTTACATATAAGACTTCCATCCATGCTCCAAACGTATAGATTTAAACTATGTCTTTCTTCAATTAGCTTATTACTACCAAGCATTTTTATATTAAATTTAAGATTCAAGACGTAGCCATATTTTATTTATCTCTTTATGAATTCATGACAATTTTCTCAAAATACATTTTGACTTTGTTTGCATTTCTAATGATTTTCTTAGAATATTTATAATTTTTGATTCATGTATTGCATAAACAACAACCTATACCAATAGAATGATAATAAAAATTGAGCGAAAGAAAGTCAGTATGGCACATTTAGTGTTTGAAACTTTACAAAACAATGTTTGGGAATTGTCGGTTACAATGACAAAATCTAATATCTTTCAGACAGCTAAATAATAATGTATGTAATGAAATGGTATTCTAACGGTATTTTACCTGCGTTTCCTTGATATGTTTCGAAATAAAGTTTATAACCAGTTGCATTTGAGCTGATGGAGAAATTCGTGTACGTCGCATATTTCCATGTTCCACTCTCATCCATCATGTCTATTCGCAGAACCTGACTCGACTCGGTTGTCAATAGGTGTATTTTCTCGTTGCCTGTGAATTATTCAAATATCTTAAATTACATATACTCATAATTATAAACACATACATACATACATACATACATACATACATACATACATACATACATACATACATACATACATACATACATCAAACATACTTACATACATATAGACATAAACCCATACATACATACATACATACATACATACATACATACATCAACTTAAATATACATTTACCAAGCCAATATTCCCCAGTAACATTGCCAAATCCATTCCTATATTCTTTCCATGTTCTATAAAAATTTATGGATCCGTCAAATCTTTTTTGTATTACCTGGAATTATAAAATTGATATTGTTATAAAATTAAAGTCAAATAAAATACTTAAACCACAATTTAGAAAGCTTTGCGACTGAAACTCTACTTCAATATCATCACAACCTTGCAAGGGAAAAATTACCCCCTGGTCACAAAAACCAATTAACAAAGTAAAGCTCGTGTCAGGTATAGAGTAAAACATGTTCTAAGTTAAAAATTTAGTTAAATTATATGTTTGGTAACAAAACCAATCAATAATGTCAAATACGTGTAGTATATGGTCACAAAGAACACGCTAAACAAATATGAAATCAAAATATTGAAAGTTACATTTTACGCCATGTATTATATGAACATTTTTATTTGATACAAAACATCAAAATGCTCTCAAAAGATAGCTACAACATTACATTCCAAAGTCAATTTAAAATAATCAATACCGTCCATCCACCTCCATCCGTTGTCATATCGCAATAGACTTTGTATCCATGGATGTTAGCTTTAGGATATATTCTGTAAACACCGTTTGATCTTTTACCGTTGTCATAAGCATCTTTACAATCTATAGGTCTGTCTGAATGAGCCCAAGTGCTATTTTTACAAGTTTTCTCTGAAAAAATATATTTTTGAAATTGTAAAATATTGTGAAAAGCTATGAAACACTCAAAGAATTCATAGTGATGTTTCGTAAATCAAATATTTTACTTATTGGGAGACTAATCTCTAATTCTAATTTCGCTAAGCACAAGTTACGGACACAATGCAGCCTGGTACATCAGAAAAACAAATGATTTATTTTGAAATAGGCAAATAAAACTACGTTTCGAGAGACCATTTAGTTGCCATCCAGTACTGCAGATGTATCTTTTATTTTGATTGAATTGAATACATTTTGTTTTAAAACAAAGACATAATGTAGAGAAATTAAATACCAATTTTCATCTTGGATACCGAGAAAAATATATAAAAATATAGAACACTTTTGATAGAAATAAACGAATCCAGTTCTTTTTTATGCCAATATGATATTTCTGGTTTGGTGAAGAAACTAAAGTAACTAAAAAACCATCAACCTTCCTAATGAACTTAATTTCTCACATAAGGATCTGTTTCTGGGGTGAATGCGAGCCGAAACGATAAGCAGTTACGTGATCCATTAGCGCTATCTTTAGAAAACATGACCACAGAGACATACGACCGAAGGAAATTTAGTTTGTTTACTTACCTTTAATTTCCATCCGTACTGACATTTTTCTGTTACTTTTATTTATACAGAGACATTCCATGTCTTCATCAAGACTGTGAGTATGGTAGCAGAATGCAAAATGGAAACATAATACAAATAATGCTATAATTGTAAATCTCATGGTCGTTTGCATACAAATATATCTAAAGTAGAGAGAAAATAAAACAATTACAAGACACATAATTAATTATGTTATTTAAGGATGACTACCAGATAAATAAAAATAGACTTAAAAATAAGAATAAATAAAACGAATAAAACCTACGAATGTTTATGACATTAGATATATCAGAAAGAAAATAAATGAAATGTTGATATAAGTCCAAATGGAGAGGAAGTACGAACGAAAACCATCTTATTACAAACTGGTCACTACAAATGCACAAACGTACTTATCAAAGAAAAATGACAATGCCGATGACTTAACTAAGAAACAAATGATTTAACAAACAACGGATAATTTTATGATAGTGTGTGTGTGTGTGTGTGTGTGTGTGTGGTGTGTGTGTGTGTGTGTGTGTGAGAGAGGGGGGCTCTAACCTGTGTATAAAGAAGTATATAGTTATTAACCTCTATAGTCTTCAACAAGTAGCTTCTTAACAAAAAAATACAACAAAATAAAGATATAATATCATAAAATTCCTCCCTAAATACAATACTATCTGTTATTTAATTTGATCGTTAAATTATTTAAACGGAGGAGACAATGGATCGTGTGTCCTAAAATATTATATTGCATACCTTACATCAAATCTTAGGAGTTACTAGATGTTAAAAAATGTTGTTCCTGCCAGGTTTTTCTATATGCAAGAATTATGATAAGATTTGAAAGTTAAAAATTCCGAAGGTGATAGTTTATTTAAAAAAATAACTTAATTATCTTTTAAAAGAGAAGAGAATAATAAAAATTGATGCATTTTTACAAAAGAAAAAAATAATAAATTGTTACAAAAATATTTTCAATTAAAAATTTAAAAAAATAAATTTAAGTTTACATATTCTTAAAGTACTTGTTTATAGTCCCAAATATCGCAATAAAGAACAAAATGAATTTTAAAATAAAGCAAATCTTAAAAATCTAATACATTGTCAAAAAACAACTTTAATATGTACTTCACCGAACGGGTACCCTGCTGGTGGAGTAATACTCCCCGAGGGTATCCACATCTTAGTAGGCAGTACTTTGTGCTGTCATAAAATGTACCATTTAGCAAAATTTTCAGCCGACTTATTTTTTAAATTTTTTTTAGACTAAAGTTTTTTCCCTCATACAAGGCATTTCTTAGCTTGATTTGAATTCATATAATTTTTTATTTATTAATTTTCAACTGATTGGCTTCTGTCTTTATCTATCAAACTTTTCGGACCCTATTGTCACTGATGAGAAATGATTTTCCGAAATGTGCACAGTTATGGCACATCAAATTTAACAGGTTTTTAAATTATATATTTAAACAAAATTATTTAAAACGCCACATTTTTAAGATACTGATGCATTTTCAATAAACAAAAATGTGCAATAAAAACATCTAAATTGCAACAAATATAAGAGAGAAGTGGCTGGTACTTACCGTTTGAAATATGGCTTTGTACGCCCTTCAATGTTTGTTTGCCAGTATATATACCGTTGCTGAATGTGTTAATATTCAAAAAGAGGTAATACTTATGCAACTCGTTACCTTCATATCAGGATGTGGTTTCGAAAGTCAATAAATGTCGACAGCTAAAACCATGACATAACGTATTGCGTTAAATTCTAGAAAACAGAAACAAATAAAATGATGAGAAAAAACAAATATAGTTTTTTTGTTTTCGCGATGAAATTACATCAACATGTAACACTTGTCAGATAATGTCGAATGCTATTCAACTAATAGGTCTGACTTTTTTGTCAGATTCTAGATTATTGAAACTTTTGACAAGGGTTCCAAAAGTATCCATCATTTTTAAAAGCCAGTAAGTTAATCACTCAAAAGGATTTTTGTTTCGAGACTCAGAATTCAAAATCTCTTCACTGTAAACACTATTTGTAAAACTGTGTTATAATTCCATATAAAATGCAAATTTAAACATATCTTATTATTTATTGTAAAACTGGTAGAATGTTCAGGCCATACGCAAGTTTTTAACCCGCACCATATGTTACCATAATTCAATTCTGTTGGCTCGATCATTATAAACATCCTTCGATCATTATAAACAGGATGTTTATAATGTACCTTGTGTAAAGTGTTTCTAATTCTTGGTTTTTGCTTTATGATGTGATGTGTTTTTTTAGAATCTAACAGTTTCCAGCTACAACTGGTGTTGTTATTTTTCAAGACAATTCCCTACCTAATGTATGTTGTCATTCGCGGTTTTTGCGTGATTTATTTTTACTATTATTATTATTATTATTATTATTATTATTAGCATTATATTTTTTGCATTGTTATTTTTTTCATTTTTATTATTATTATTATTAGTTTTATTATTTTTATCATTACTTTTATTATTTACCATGAAAGAAGTCGATATTAGATTACACCGGTGTCAAAGTAGGATTTTATCCAAATGGGAAACAAACAACAACAATATTAATGAAGAGCTTTGTTTGTTGGAGGTCGGGGTTGAAATACCTACCGGGTCAGATAAAAAATTCATCTTTAACTGGTGACGTATCTATAAACTGGTATACATTGTCAATGTATTTCAGGTCTTTTTATTAACTTAACAAAAGAAAAACAAAGAAACAAAGATCATTAGAAAATTTGATATTGCAGGCGCATAGAACAGCAAATGGTTTATTACTTTATTCACGCATTATTTTCACAAATGTAAATCCCTTAAAAGTTGTAAATTGGTTGATAGAGGTTTTTCGATAATTCGGTTAAAAGAGCTTCTTCGAATATCCTTTTTTGCTTGAAATTAGAAATAATAATCTCACATAACAAAAATTGTTTATTAGAATATAATTACAAAGTTTATACTACTTATAAATCATCCTAAAATAAAGAAGAAATTACCTTATTAATTACAGTACATATTTTAATAGGATTTCAACCAATTTGAACTACTATTAAGTCTGGAGCTGCAACTCTCGTATTGGCTACTAAACAATCTTTACTACTGACGAAGATAATTTTTAGTTGTGTGCCATCAATTGGCAAACTTTCTGAGGTGATGCCTAATACCCCTTTATGGTCAAAATACTTGCAATAAACGGCTCTCCATTATATTTTCAAATTTTGATGAATGTTCAACTAATCTTTAACTCAGTTTAAATGTTAATATTCCAGTCTCAAAAACTAGATTCACTTAGCGGTTAAATGTTATAAGGAAAATACATTATCGTTTCATACTGTGAACACCCTAATTCACTGAAAATATGCCGCCTGTCCGTTGATGACGTCACCGATATATTTTGACAGATCCAGCTATATTACCTATGAGTAGAGCAAATAAGGTTATCGGTTTTTAAAACTTATTATCAGGCTTACGTATGCAATATTTTAATACAACATCAAAACAAAAATGGTCTACTGGTCACGTGAAAATGATGTCACGTTTTTGGCGGGTAAAAACGATATCGTGAGACGTAGTTTAGAATTTGTCATTAGCAAAATAAAAACGTTTTTAGACAACCGTTTTTGTCAGTAATTAAGATATTGTCCAGAGGTAAGACTTTTAATTTTTTTCATAAAAATTAAATTTTAAGAAAACTATTTAAATTGATTAAACATTCATTGCTAGAACAAATAATATGAGTCAATTTAGCTTATGCATGTACTATATATCAAAATTCATCAGCAATTTACAGAATTAACAGCTTACATAATTAGATCACAAAAATGTCCTCTAGTACAGTATAAATTGATAGCTAGAACAGTAAGATTAATTGGAACGCTAGAAAACACATTGAGCTTCAACAAACTGACAGTTAGCACAATTAACTTCAACAAGCATGGTGCACATAACATAACTTACAGATAGCACAACGTGCTTTGCCAAAATGACAGCTAACGAATGGGATTTATCGAAATGATGAATGGTTCAATGGGTTTCGGTAAAAAGACAACCAGGACAAATTTGCATAATGAACGTAAGATCTTAATTCAAATTTAATTTATTTAATAGGTTTTTACGTCCAAGGCAAGAATATTTCACTTATATCGACACCTCACCAGCTAATGATGAAGTGGCAGATATTTTTACCTTTGCGGTGCTCTTATGGTTAAGAATTTAAATTGAACTTTAGTTGAATTTAAAGTGACAATTCAAATTAGTCTTGGAAACGAACCCGTAATCCATGAAACATTATTCCCCGCTACTTTCAATAAGTCCTTAGTCTCTTCTTACAAAGAAAACCATATTGAATTAATTAACCTTCTATCTTTTTATGATCAATAAATACTTCAGGTAAAATTATAGGTGCAAAAAAGTAGAAACAATCCTGGCAACAATTATTTAACAAAAATTTCACGTTAATCATCATTTAATCAACATAAAGTATTTCAAGGTAAATCACATTTTCCTGGACATTCTTTCCGTCCATCGCTCTTAATTTCTTTCTGAATTTTTGTACTATTTTGTCACTATTTCTTAACTGTTGTGCGAAAACAATATTTATTCATATTTTCATAACACTTGAATATGTTCCAAACCTAATCTGATATTTGTTTTTTACTTAAGTCTCTTGTTGAATTATTCGAGCACTGATATCAAGTGATTTATTTATTTATTTTATTTTTTGTTTGTTTGTTCTAGAATGAATGTCATTTAAGAACTGTTATAAAATTGAAATTTTACCCGTACTGTCTAGGTTTTTTGGGAACAAATTTTATTGATTTTTATTTATTTTTTTATTTATTTATTTATTTATTTATTTATTTGTTTGTTCTAGAATGAATGTCAATTAAGAACTGTTTAAAAATTGAAATTTTACTCGTATTGCATTAACTTAATTAATCATGAATTAAATGATTGTTTCAAGTGTCTAGATAGCAGGTTACATTATAAGGATAATCTGTCTTATTGCTTCTACTATTGTAGTTTATGCTGCCACAATGGCCCTGAATGGACTTTTCAGTACTGGAGGAGCTTCTAGTATATATATTGTTTCAAATTTTATTTATTTATTTATTTATTATTTATTTTTTCCCTCGTTATTCAACATATTAAGAAAAAAAATGCATTTGCATTTTATGTTTGATTTCACAGGGCGATGTTTGCCTTTCAATTGGTTTAAAAAAAAACCGCATCTAGTCATTCAGGAGTATAACATTTTACGGAAACATGTTCTAAAGTGACAGTAAAAATGAATTCTGCCATTATGACGGGCATCATTCTCTATATATGGGTTTTAAAAACGTATTCTTTTTTATCACATAACGATTGAATATTACTATAGCGACACATTACATTTTCAGGCTTTTTGATACAATATTCCGTTTTACCACAGTAGCTGGGAACTTCTTTTAAGGGAATTTCCTCTTCCGACAACAATAACATTACGTCACGAATACTTGAGAACTTTTCCTACCTGACGTCATCATTCAGTTGGGAGAATTTTGTGAAGTTGGGAGAATCCCAAGTGATGTTATCAAATTTTGATAAATCAATTTTTGTTTTTTAAGTTTTAACCACTGTTAACGATATTAATAGTAGTACAATGTTAACAAATGACGTTTAAACGTTAATTATCTGTTGCATTTAATTTCTTTTTAGCAGTTTTTTTTTACGTTTTTCCAGTCAGATATCAGTTTTTTCCAATCAGATTAAAAATCAGTATAAAAAAGCTCATTGTGAATTTAGTGGCAGAATAAGTTAGAAAGAAAGCTTTGCATTCAGTCTGGTAAAGTATGTGATAAATACAAAACCATCCATGTCGTTTATTGTACGGACGCATACATTACACTCGTGCGCAGGGCCCACTCGTTTAACGTATCCGTTCGCACAATAAACTCGTGCGATCATCTACGTCAGAAAACCAAATATGTGTGGTTTTTCGTATGTAGCACTCGATACCTCAAAACATATCATCGTACTAAGTGCCCATATATGTACCATCCCAGAATATACAAACGTGTCACTAGGTGTCTTATAGTGAACCTACATACAACTCCATACCCCATAATGTACAAGCTTATCACTTCTGACCATTTTTATACCAACTGACCACTTTATATCCCGTAATTAAACAACCTACCAATTCTTCCCCATTAGTTAACCTGCTGTTCATATTGTACTAGCGTATCTTTTATGAGGAAAGATTTTCCGATATGTGCAAATATGGCACGTCATTGGTACCCTCATAACGAACCAGCATGCCACGTGAAAAACTCACAATGTAACAGGTGAGCGTGCTTCGTGATACCTCATAATGTACTAGATTAAAGTACTTTTAAAAAAAGTACAAAAGAAAAGTACTTTACACTCGATAGTGTACCAGTGATCTACTTGGTGGTAAAAATTATACTAGTTTAGCGCTTGTTACACTATAATGTAGAAGTGTTTAAGAATGTACAGCATACCCGTATATATACATGTATATAATTACCATGCATAAGATATATTAGGTATACCAAACAGTATAACTACCAACTAGCTATAGTATGGTAACAGCTTGATATACGTATCTTGGTTAGCATGCCAAATACAACTAGCATGGCAACAGGTAATCAAGATAGCAAATTGGGTATGAAAATACAATATGCTTTGTAAAATGTCTTTACTTTAGCTTCCATGTAACATAATGGAGTGACTATGTGATTTATGATTATAACAAATAATTCAGAGTAATAAATGATATATCTTTATAAACATGTTAACCAGATTTGTGACCGAAGTTTGCATGAAACGCAGGTAAACTAACACAAATGTATTTAAGTGTCACATAACCAGTATCTAAATTTGTTTGTGCACTGATACAAGTGAAGTATGTATATTGTGACATAATAACAATACGTATTTATATTATGGCTAATATAAATCACGTGTTCAACCAATCACACTCTGTCATGCTGACAGAAATTGACATAGCCAAAAAAAGCCTAATGTCAACAACATGCAGGCACTCAAATTGTTCATAATGAAAACTGCATGTAAATAATATGCCATCAATTAACAAATACGCCTAAACTAAACGGGTTAATAAAAGGAGGTAATACAAGTTATAAATTACAACTGTTTAAAAAGAGATAACTTTAGTTCACAATATCATGTTACAATACCAACAGAAATATTTAGAAAATATAATATATTAAATAAAATATTCAAATTTTTGCATATAGCATAATGCATGTTAATCTTTGAATATTCTATCTTCTAACAATTCAAATGTTTGGTAATGACACATTTTTATAATTCTGAAATGTATATCTTTACTTTAATATTTACGTTAATCACGGATCGGCTATGCTAGACGAGGTATTCAAATATGTAGTGAAATATGTGCATAGATGTATATATATTCATATTTGTTTATCATTTAGCTTCCGGTACCGTTGGATTTGGTTTTCTTGTTAATCTTGTAAATCTGCATACGTATCTAGTAGAACAAGCTTTAGCTGGATTTGGATTCATATAATTTTGGAACTTTGGATTTATTTTTTTCCAACTGTTTAGCTATGTTTTTATCTATAAAACTTTACGGCCCCTAGTGTCACCGATGAAGAATGATTTTCTGAAATGTGCACACATAGCACATCAAAATTAAGCAGGTATTTGTTATATATTTACTACCCCAGAGCGGGTACCGCTGCTGGTGGAGTAAAACTCCCCGAGGGTATTCATAACTCAGTAGGCAGTACTTTGTGCTGTCAGAAAGTATACTATTTAGCCAAATTTTCAGCCGTCCTAATTTTTTAAATTTGTTTAAAACTAAGGTTTGTTCCCTCATGAAAAGCATTCCTTAGCTAGATTCTCGTCCCCTAGTGTCACTGATGAAGAATGATTTTCCGAAATGTGCACACATGGCACATCAAAATTCAGCAGGTATTTGTTATATATTTAGTGTCGAAACTAACATTAAGATATCATTATGTGTACTGTATGTTTTTAAGGCTCGTTTGTTTCTGCTTTATCAATAAGTATGATATACTTATTGTTGTCTGATTTTTTTTCTATTTTAAAAATAGTGTTTTCCACTTGTTACCAAAACTTACTATTGAAGTATAATGAAAATTTTTATTTTGTATTACACAGTTTTGCTGTATTTACTGGCTTATTTTCGACAAACAACAAATACTTAGCTAGTATTAAGTAGTATTTGCTGTTTTTCATGATGTTTGGATTGTGATTTAAAGTGGATCCGAATGTCTGTGTTTGATTGATCCGTACTAAATACGATTAAAAGTGATGTTTTGTTTGCCTTTGACATTTTTATTGAGTATAATATCATAACAATTTTAACTGATAGCTATTTTCAAATTCCGCATTTACTAAGGTCATTAGGAGTCTCTTTTAACCGAAACATTTTTTGTTTCAGCTAAGTATACGAACTAAATAAATAGACCTCAAACATACATGCACATGTACAAATCACAATCCAAAAATAACCAAATTTCAAAACTGGAAAATTCAGGCTACAAACGTAAACTTCATTCAAAGAAGTGAGAGAAGGTGCTTCTGTCAAGCTGTTAAAACCCGTTACATGTAACAAGGAATATGGAACGTCAAATATATCCAGTATAAGTTTGGTTTCAGTGACTTCATACTAATCATCAATATTCTGATGACAGCCATAAAACTTTGCAGGGCCTTTATAAGCCTAGGCATCTAATATCCCTAAATCAACAAATGAAAAGAACAGCTTGCTTTTGTTGAAGAAATTCCTAATTATGTGAACAAGTTGTAAGAGTAAGTGATTTGTACATTAGACTCTGAAATGTTCATTTTAATTCATATTTCTTTAAAACTGTCGGAATATTGTTTTACATAACTTATTTGAGCGTAACTATGTTGTGATCATGAGGCTAAAATCAGTATAAGGGTATATAACACTCTTATTTCACTATCTTATATTTTCCTATATATGTTTTGTTAAGTCTATGAAAGCAGTTATATGACTTGAAAAAAATTAAAATGTAATCGAAGTACACGCATTGTGTTTGACGGTCATTCGAATCTAAAGGGGTTCACAAAATGTGAAAAAAAATAATTGAACTGTTTTGAATCAGCTGTACCATTCATATTCTAAAAGACAATGCACAGATACAGGATCACCCAACCTCTCAACGTTTTAGGAGTGGTACATATTTGTTTTCCCTTTCTATTCCTAAAAGTCAATTTTGAGGCAAGAAGATAATACGATTTACGGTTGTATGTGTGTTTTATGCGAAGAGAGTAGTCTAATATGGCTTTATTATCATTCTTTTTATGCATTTTTATTTCTAACATAACAACATAAAAGTTGTCATGACATGTTTACTTTGTATCATATCAAAATGATATTTTTTTTTTTGCTCTTTCACTCATTTCGAGACTTTCATTTCTTGGATTGTGGAGGAGATTTCCGGCCTTCTGTCAGGGAACTGACATTTCTTTTAATATAGAATTTTCAGTTTTTCAGTTTTTGGATGATGGAGAACATTCCAAGCCTTCAGTGAGCAAAATGAGATTTATAAATATTGGATTTTGCATTAATTGGGGTTCGAAATCTAGACAGTAAGAAGTGTTA
Source organism: Tegillarca granosa (assembly GCA_029721355.1). NCBI lineage: Eukaryota > Metazoa > Mollusca > Bivalvia > Arcoida > Arcidae > Tegillarca > Tegillarca granosa. The sequence goes on along the minus strand of JARBDR010000826.1, from coordinate 3,187 downwards.
AGATGTAATTTCCGCTCGCATTAAGCGACTGTATTACTTGAACCCCATTAGCAAGAGAAACCATTGTTTGAAAAACTGGTAGACAGAATCTGCAACAAAATGAAAAATTTAACTTGACAGAATTCGGCCTTGGGATAAAAAGGAATGTATCAAATGAGAACTATAGATTAAGGGCAATTGAACTGTATTTGTAAATTTGTATTTCACAGTTAAGCGAAGAAAAATCAAGGAATAAATAGAAATCCTTGTCTTTTCTAGGTATATGTATCTTAAATATCACAAGTATTACTTGTAAGAACCAGATAAACAAACAATTATTATGACCGATAAATGTTCATAATAGAATACAGAAATAATGCAAACATGTTATAGTCACGTGATGCACACAATAAAGCCTAATGAAAACTAGAACCAGAAACAAATGTCACATGACCAATAAACAAGATATTTATCGACATTAAGAAGTATAGGTTAAAGTGGATCAAATTGGTTTAAAAAGAAAAAAAACTCTTAAATTTTTTAGCAATTAATGGGCGACCCTAACATTTCAAATTAAGGAAAGTTGTAATAGAGGCATAGTTTAAGTAGCTATATCGTCATCTATCTAACATAAACTTTTGACCATTATGAGTCTTTTAAGAATTTTTTTATGATCCGTAAAAAGAAAGTCTGGTTATCTCCTTTAACGAGAGATTTTTATTGATATTGCAATTATCAAACTTTTTATATATATATTTTGTTGTTCTTTTTATTTAAAACAATACAGTTCGACAAACATTTGTTTATTTAAAGTCGTAACATAAGCTCGACAATTTGTTTTGTCAAATCAATTGATGAATTATTATTCTCGACGAATCTTCATTTCTGTTCTTTTTAGTGACTCGTAATACCCTTTCCATGAGTGCCAATCGAGGCCCTTTCCATAATTATTATCGCCATATTTACCATTAAGATTGGAATAGTGACAGCTGTTATACCACCATGCCCCAATATATAAGATTGGACATTTGTCTTTCCCATACTTATCTTTAGTTTTGAATTCATGTCCTTTGTGGTACGTTCCCAAAGAGTCGCCTGTTAAAAAATCAAATCGAGAATCGAATTCATTATTTATCTCTTTACCATTAGCATTTCAGCAAATTAAGGAAATAAGGATAAATTATTAATATGTGTAACAGTAAAAATATGATGTACTGGAATTTGGAATTTTTTAACAAAAGGATTTATTCAAAAGTTCTTAACATGACATAAAGATTAAAGTGATATGAACTTTAATAAATCCAGTTCGAAGCCAGGGGAACGTGCTTTATGTTTCAATAAAGTACGAGGGGTCAATTAACTTTTGTGATTGATCTGCTAGATTTACATTAATGAATTAATTTGTTAATCTGATGCATCACATTTTGTAAGAGAATTGTAAGTTTTACAATAATGTCTTTGCTATGCTGATTTGAGTGAGAAAAAGAAATCATTTGAAAAATTTTGAAACTCTCTTACATAATCGTATAATGGATCATTTACTTGATCATCGCCTTGATATAAGAACCTGCTTTTACCAAAACGCTTAATCATAAATCAACAGAAATATCCCGGTCAATGTGTAATTCACGTCCTAGAAACAAACTAAAAGATAGACAACTGCCTAATTGAGTTAAAACGTAAAAATTCACCATTTAGTTCGTGTAAAATATTGTTGCAGATTATAATAAATAAATTAATTAAGAAATGTAGTTCAGACTGGAAACCTGTTCCACTACTCCACCAAGGACGCTTTTATAAACGTTGACGTGCTTCCTTATTCTTCTTTCAGCTCGTCCCACAAATGTTTTATTAATGACAAATCTGGACTGTTTGGTGGCCGAAAACACAATTTGAGGATCGATTGAGTCATAAAGACAAACCAAATAGCAACATTAAATTACGTTGATGGATAAGAAAGGATCTGTGGTCCTTAGGCTTGATTCCGATATTCTATTATGCCATGGGCGCGAATATACAATGGTTGGCCTTCCCCCGAATCTATCGCTTTTTGTTACATAAGCATGAGGATATCGTTCATTACAACGCGACATAACTGTCTTATAAACAAAACAAAAGTTAAAATATATATATCAAATATTTCGGAAAAAGACTGGAAATTTTTCAAATGATAATAGAATACAATTTATTTAAAGCAATCAACTCCATTAAAAATAGGATAAAGAAATTCAAATTTTTCATTTTTTGTCATTTCAAAAATTCCAAAACAAAATACAAAATATTACAAAAACACATTTTAATAGTATTAATGACTACAGTCGAATTTACTTAAAAGGAATAGATAAATGCTCATTTCAATAAAAACAATTATCTTATTTAAACAAAAAAAAATTTATAAAAATCTCTATTTCTATATAATCATCATTAAAAAAGATTGTATGTGTACATGCGTTGGTATGCTTAAGTAAATACAAATATATTCATATCTGTATGTGTATAAGGGTAGTATGTCTTTTGTTAACTGTATCAATACCAGTATTTTCTTGTACTGAATTTATGGTAATGACGTGGTTGTCTTTTATTGCCATTTACTTTCAAGAAAACTTTTTATTCATTTTGCCTTTAGTTCCTATTTCTTTTGACGCTCTTTACCTTTTTATGCCGTTATATTTGTTCAATTTATATATGGTATTAATGTCAATCAAATGATAACAAAATAAAGCTAAAGAAAATCAGATTAGCAAACTCAGAATGTTTATTTTAAACGATGGAGTTTAAGGATAATAATGTTCATCGACACAATCTAACATTTTTTAGACAAATAAATAATAACGTATGCAATGAAATGGAATTCTAACGGTATTTTACCTGCGTTTCCTTGATATGTTTTGAAAAAAAGTTTATAACCAGTTGTATTTGAGCTGATAGAGAAATTCGTGTATGTCGCATGTTTCCAAGTTCCACTGTTGTCCATCATGTCAATTCGCAGAACCTGATTCGACTCAGATGTCAACTTGTGTATTTTTTCGTTGCCTGTAAATAATTATATAAATATTCTAAAAAAATAGCTTTTTAAATTTGATCTGTAATATTTGTACATTTCGGAAATTCATTCCTCATCAGTGACACAAGGGGACGTTGATAGATAAAGAAAATAATCAAATCATTTGAAAATTAATGAATCCAAAGTTGTAAAATTAGATGAATT
>JARBDR010000825.1:17500-37131 GCA_029721355.1 Tegillarca granosa | reverse complement strand
TAAATGTACAGATCATGCATCAGAAAATTTACAGATGTTCTGCAAGTCATGTGATGTTCTTGTATGTCGGAGATGCATCACTAGTCAATCACATGATTCCCATTCATTTGAATTGATGGAAGAAAATGATAGATATTAAGAAACGAGAACTCTTGGATATATCAATGAAATCGAAAGAAAAGTTGAGCAAATACGAACAAATAGTTGAAAGTGTTGTTTATAAGCACCAAGTGTTTTCTGATAAGATTTCACAAACGATACAGGATGTCAAAACTAGAAATACTGAACTAAAAAATCTGGACAAGATAACAAATGATATAGTACAACAATTACAACAACTGGAAAAACAGGATCGTGAAGATAACGAAAAGTTAAAACGTCAGTTACTAATAGAATTAGCAGACCTGAAACAACTGATACAAAAGTGTGGGGAAGAACAGGCACGAAGAAGCATAAACGTGTGCAATTTTGTATCAGTAATGAAGATGGAATTATGTGAATATACACCAACGGAGCCGCCAGATAGAAAAAACCACCAGAATTCAGGACAGAGATTGTAGAGGAAGAACTAAAAACTTTGTTTGGATCTCTTGTAAAATCGACATCAAAAGACTGTCAGCTATTGCCGTTACAGGAACAAGACAGGGACCAAACGAGATCTGTACTAACTCCAAAAATTAATGCTGTTGTTAGAAGTACATTTCCCGCCAAGAATAATACCCGTGTAACAGCAGCCGAACACGGTCAGTCGTGGATTTGGAAGCGGTCAAGCAGAAATTTGTCATTAGTAAAATTAGATGGCCAGCTAGTGTCAGATATAAAAACTGATTTTAAAGTTTTTGATGTACTCGTTACGAGAAATGGAGAGCTTTTGGTGACATCGTTTGTTATTGAGGAGTAAGGTAAAGATACTTACAAAAGATGGAAACTTTACCGATATTTATTCTACAACGGGTTATAAGACATTCGGCATGACGGAAACCGATACCGGAAATGTTATTGTTGGACTGTCATCCTTGGTCGACGGGAAACTTGTCGAAATGACAACAGAGGGAACAGAAATGAGAACAATGAAATACGACTCTATAGACAATACAAAACTCTTTGACTATCCATATTCTCTCAGTACTAACATTAATGGTGATATTGTAGTTGTGGACGATTACACGAAGACAGTAGTAGTCGTTGATCAAGGTGGGCACAAGAAGGCTACGTATGATGCTAAGAATGAAAATCTGACGAAACCATTTCATCCCCGTTTTATTGCAACAGACAAACTTGGTCAAATCTTTATCAGTGACTATGAAAATTCTGTGGTCCATCTGTTGGATAAAGATGGGGTCTTTCTCGAGTTTTCTAATATCCGACAAAAACGGATGTAGCGAGCCGTTTGGTCTATCTATTGACTCATTGGGTAGACTATGGGTAGTGAACAAGGGAAGTAACTCAGTCATGATAATAGAATACATGTAAAATTTACTACTTTTTTAAAGTCACTTTATTAGCGACAATGAATTATGCAAAATCCAATTAACTAACTTGAAAAAAGTAAAGCTTTCATTTATTTATTTATTTTTTTTTTTGGATATCACATTATTTGCTAATGTTCTTGGAATTTAGTAAATTTATAATTTTTTGCAATGTCATTTGTATATCACAATATATAGGGAATAACAGACTATTTATGCATAAGGGTAAATCTCTTTGTTTTAAATCTTGGGTAGTGAACAAGGGAAGTAACTCCGTCATGATAATAGAATACAAGTAATATTAACTACTACTGTGTCAAAAGTAAATTTGTTAGCGACAGTGAATTATGCAAATGAATGAGTTACTTCCCTTGTTCACTCAAGTGATATTTTGTATCTAAAGATTTATTTAACAATAATGGATTCACTTGAAAAGATTGGACAAAAGTCTATTTGGTTGTATTAATACAAAATAATTAGGAATTTATTTTCAAAACTATGTATCAGTTACGACTGTGCAAAAGGTACCAAAAACATGTTTTCCCTGGTTTTTATTGAAATTATATATCACATTTAGACAAAAAAAAGCTCCCTCTTCTTACAAAGAAAAATTTCAAAATCTTTTATAAAGAAATGTTTTATTTATTTATTTATATACGTATTTATTTGTTTTTCGCTTGGGTACAACACTTCAAAGGAAGATATTTATCACTGTACAAATTCACAATGAAAGACACACAAGTTGTTAAATTTCATTATAAACTAATTAACAAAATTCTTTGCAACTGGTATATACTGTTGCACAGAGATGACAAAATATATTTTTCATATTACGTGCGCACATAGTAACCAATACGTGCGCACGTATTAACCTATTACTTGCTCACGTATTACCTTTTACGTGCACACGTAATACCTATTACGTGCGCATGTAGTAACCTATACGTGCGCACGTATTACAATAGGGTAATACGTGCGCACGTATTTGTTACTACGTTCGCACATAATAGGTAATACGTGCGCACGTAATATGAAAAAATACATTTCATGTCACCTCTGTGCCACCGTATATACCAGTTGCAAAGAAGTTTGTTAATTAGTTTATAATGAAATTCAACAACTTGTGTGGTTGAAATGTTTCCGGCAATTGAAGAACCTGTCATGGTAACAAATATTTCAAACATTTTCTTATTCTACGCACGAATGTTAATACACTTTGGACAAAAGTTACGGAAATCCCAAAATTTAGTTTATCATGGAAGATTATTGTTCTTGTTGTCTACCATGGACAAAACGTATTTTAAACGCTTTACCCTAATAATGTTATTTCTTTCATTGCTTTTAAAATTGATGAATACAAAATGAAATGCCATTTTGATAAAAAGAAATAAACTGAAAAAGAATAAATTAAATTTGTCAAAAATTTTCTCTTTTTATGCTGCTGTTTCTAACCATATGGAAAAATATAGACATACTTGGTTTCTCTTGAAATTATAACAAAAAGAGAAAACTCTGTGAAAACTGTACTTTTCATCTAACTCTACCATGTTTTTTTTCTTTATAAATTGTATATATTGTTAAGTTTTGTATAGATTTATTGTAAATTTGAAAGTTGAAATTTGTCATTTAAATATAGTATAATTGAATAAATAAAACGAAAGAACTTAAATAACGTTGGGTATTTTTTTTTTTGCTGGTTTGGGTCTAGTCTTAACTGAAAATCGCTATTTGCATTCGCGGTTACCATAAAATATTCCTGTATAAAGGAAACTGCTACTGCGGGGATAATGGTGATGTTTACACCGGAAGTGATGTTTTTGGAGACGCTTTACGTCGTATGCGCAAAAAGATCCACCATGTGCTTTGTTTTTCAACACGTAAAATCTGGTTTATTTAAATTAACATGTGAACTTCCACAAGGGAAGTGAGGCCGGTTGCTCCGTAAGATTTAGCACTTCCTATCTAGCTAGTTACACTCGTCACGTGCCAAATCAGTTTCAAAATAAAAGGAACATGGAACTCTGAGACGTCAAAGATATCCAGGATAAGTTGGGATAAAAATTGTATGTTTTGTGCTTTTGTCTTCTTTTCAAAGTAAAATTCAAAGTGCACATTATTACCAATGGAAATAAACAAGATTTATCGAAAAACAAATATCTTATTTTATCAGTGAGGGGTCAGCAACAAGAATTTCCTCATAATCATAAAGTTATAATATACATGTACATATATGTTCAGAGACCTCTCGAGTTCAAAGTTCAAAGTAAAACAGTAGATATACATGCTGATTTTACGTAAAGGTTTTTATCCGGTCCCCATCGATCCACTCAAAAAATTCTTTGTACATTCATGTTATCCACATAATCATTTAGCTACAAATTTGATACTTTAAATTGAAAGTGTTTTTATTTAAATAGGATTTTAAAATTTTGCTTGATAGATCTGAACCACAAGTGATATATACCAAAGATTCTGTAAACTTGTAATTTTATTGGACGCTTTTTTAAGAAATTTTCAATGCACGTATTTGGATTTCATACTTAATAATTAGAAGCTCGAATACCTTTGTAAGTTAAAAAGAGTGCAGTGGAGTAATGATGTTTACGCCGAGTCGATATTCTTTCAGTTTTATTGATGCGGCAGATTCTGGTATGGTGGAGAAAACGAAAGTGCTCTCGGGGATGGTGTAGAAAACCAAAGTGATTGAGAAAACCAGCGAACTTGAGCGAGAAGAATAACAACTTTTTTCGCACTAGGATCTGCCTTGGTGGAGGGAGACTGCAGTTGCCCGCTTTAGACCTTTCGGCCGCAGAATTTCTCGCAAGTTAGAAAGAGAGTGAAGTGATTTTGTTTTACGTCCAAGTCAATATTCTTTCACTTTTATCGACTTTTATCGAGGTGATCAGTTTTGCGATGGTTGAGAAAGCGAAATGCTCGGAGAAAACCACCGACCTTCATCGAGAGGACTGACAAACAGAGGGTCTGTCTAGGCGGTGAGAAGCATAGTAGTTGCGCGTATTAGACCAGTCGGCCGCCGAAGTTCTCGCATAATTAAACATAGAAATGTGGAGTAATGACATTTTACGCCTAGTAAATATTCTTTTACTTTATTGAGGCGGTCGGTTCTGGAATGATAAAGAAAACAAAAATGCCGTGAGAAAACCACAGAAATTCGGCAAGGGGACTTGCGAACTTTCGCATACTAAAATCTGCCTGGCTGGTTATAAAGGTAGTAGTTAAATGTAAGAACTTAAGACCACTCAATCACAGATTGATTGATTGATATAATGGGATTTTACCTCCCAGTCAAGAATATTTCACTTATATCGGACGTCAACAGCTATATGTTAAGTGGCAGAAATTTTTACCTTTGCAGTGCGCTTATTAGGCTAACGTGTCACGCCTGCTGTGACACATGGCATCGGTTTGTAAGGTTTCATCCGAAGGACCCCGTGACTTTCATTTCTAAATGCCGAGTGCTTGGCAAAAAGACAGTCACTACCAATTTTCTAGGCTTAGTCAGACCCGGCCGGGGTTTGAAACATCGACCTCCCACTTACAAAGCGAGCTGTATACAAACTCAGCCACAGAGTTCCCCGTAAGTTAAAAAGAGAGTGAAGTGGAACAATGGCATTTTACAACAATACTTTTTCACATATAATATATCGAGGCGGTCAATTCCAAAATTATGAAGAAAACACAGGGGCGACAATATGTACAGTCAGTGAAGGTACATATTGTCGTCGGGGCGACCATATGTACAGGGGCGACAATATATACCGTCACAAACCTTCTCACACTAAGATCTGCCTGGGTAATAAAAAGACATAGCAGTCGCGAGCTTTAGACCACTTGGCCACCGAAGTTCCTATAAACTGAAAAGAATTGCGTTAGCGATAAAATAATTGTTATATCCTGAACCTTTTCTCGGAACTTTTCCGTATAATAAACTGCATAACATTTCCGATAGAATAATACGTATTAGCATTTGCATAAATGAATAAATCAATAAATAAGTAATTTATTTATTCAACATTCACAAAAAAAAAAAAGAAAAAAAAAGCCATTTTAACGAAGTTTAAACGAACCTTAACAATCAAATGCTGATCAATTAAAAAATAAAATTACAACTACCAATAATAAAGCATATGTTGAAAAACCTGAACATAAAACTCTTAATTTTGTGATTTAAATACAAACATACCCAAACCGTTTATCTTCAGTGAGTTACTGAACACGTAGAGACAAGTTGTGCAATTTATATTAATCTAGCTCGTTAGCCCGAATGTAGCGCGCGTGAACTCTTATTGTGGGAGGAAAACCGGAGAAACCGGAGAAAAACCAACGTCTCAAGCAGGTGACCTAATACCTTATCACATGGGAATAGAACCCCGGTCGTATTGGTAATAGGCGGAAGCGCTAACCACTGTGCCACTTGAACACGGTGTGAAGATAATAGGAGTGGCATGCTTGCTTGTGTTGTGATGCATGTGTGCTTACACGTAAAAGTTGTCAGCCATGCATTTTGGAAAGTGTTTTAAAGACTTAAATCAAAGTTCTGATGCACTCATATAACAAATAATAATTATTATCAGCAGTTCGCTCTCATTGCTTAATAAGGCTTTAAAACATAAAAATGAATGAGATATTTAATGATTCCGTGCACTTTATAGAGATATGATAACAGGGCCAATTTGATGCTTATTGGAGCTTTAAACATTACATTTAAATCTTTTAATTCGCCCTCGCACATGTAAAGCGACCAACGATCTCTTTTGTTTACAAATTTTTTTTAACTTTTATTCAACTTTACTATATAACCTGTTTGCTTAACAACATCATTAAAACACGTAATAACAGAAGTAAGATATTATATATTTTATATTTCATTTTAGCTCAGTTGGAGTAAATTTAAACAAATTTAAATAAAAGAAATCAATACTGATCGATTTGGAGTACCGATTTACATTCAACTTTGAAATATCGATAATTATTAATTCATAAAAGGCCGGTATTTTGTGAAGGGATATATTTGCTTCGTTTAATTTTCAGTATTGGTAATTTTTGTTTTGTATGATAACATCTCATTCTTATATTTCCAGTCGGTTTATATATATATATATATATATATATATATATATATATATATATATATATATATATATATATATATATATATATATATATACCCGAGCATAAATATATAATCAATATTGCCATTATTAAAATACTTGTATAAATACTTATAACATACAACATGTCCTTTTATTTAAAAATTAGTGTGGTAATAACCCAGAAAAAATTCTTTTATTTATTTCTGATAATTTTTTGGCCTCCTGAGATATAGTATTTTCAGAAAATCAGTTGTCATACGTAATACCGATATTTGCAAAAAATCACATGACCGAGGAATCGGATGTTGCTGGTTTAAACAATTTAATTTCTTGCCGTTAGAAATTTCACTTCCAAAATTAATTCTTAGGGACAAGGTAAGATTATTATTATTATTATTATTATTATTATTATTATTATTATTGTTGTTGTAGTTGTTGTTGTTGTGGCCATGTAGATTATTTTGTCTGGATTTCGGTATCGTATGCATGCTATTAACATGTTACAAGTGTTGATTTTATCGCTATTTAAAATGTCTTCTATTCTACTACTCTGCTTGTTAATTATGTTGAGAAAATCTTATGTCTATTACATTTAGTGTAAAAACAAGTCATTTACTTATTTTTGTGTGTTTTAATTCATATTTATATCATAAATTAGGGCCGTGTTCGTACTTTGTCTGCAATGTAAAAAAAAGAATGTTTAGTATGGGCGATAGACTTACTTAGATACCATTGCTCTCCTTCTAAAGGAGATAACTGTATATTTGTTTTGTATTTAGCACGCGTTCATTTCACATGCAAGGATAACAGAAGTAAATGAGTTATTGTTTACAGCCGCATCCAGTATTATTGCGGCTATTCGCGGTTAGAAAATGTAAAAAAAAATTACTATATAAAACATAAATTAATGTTAAACTTAACGCTATAGTAAACTTTACACTGAACATAGAGGATTTAAAAAACTATTGCTTAAATGAGAAGAACGTGTTATAAAATATGGTGACATTTATGAAATGTATTCCTCATTGTTCTTACTTTTCCAAAAAATCTTATTGGGTTACTGCGTCGGGTAGTTATTACGTTTTCAGAAAATCTTTCTGTGTTACGCACTACTTTTAAAAGTTAAGTTTTCAGAAAAATGTTTCTGGGTTAGCGGATAGTCATTAAGTTTTCATGTTGCATTTAAAATATATATATTTACATAAGCGATATTGGTGTGGGGTAACCACGGGGTTCGGTTTGAAAACAGAAATTATTTTAAGAGATATTGTTGGTGTTTTCTGGATTTTTTTTTATAAACATTGTATTTATTAGATCTAAGATATTAGTAATAGTTATAATAATTCAATTGTTAAATGTGTGGATTTGAGGCACTAAGTCCGCTAGAGGGCAACTACTTCCGGAAGTCTTTACGGCTGAAAATAACTTATATGAAACATATCGATTGTTCAAGAAAAATGGCCATACATATGAACGAGGCTGTTTTGTAAATTCATGTATATGTATTTAAATTTTATTTTCTGTACTTATCGTTTTAAAAATCAAAAAGTCTCAAACACTGGTTTTATGCAATCAGAATTGAATGTATGTTGACCTAATTTTCGTGCTCAGACAAAAGGGGAGTTCGCGACTTATGGGATTGAACATATATTGTATGTAACAGCTACGAAGAACGTGCATTTTAAACCGAGAAAGTAATTTTAGGTCGAAATATAGTCAAACAAATAACAACACATTTATTTGTTGATATTCAAATTACTATTATTTCATATCTAATATACTCATACTCAATGCGAGTTTTAGCCTTGTCTCAAATATAAAGAAATGTCACGTGTCGGCCATGTTTGTTTACCTATGATATTTTAGTTCCAGATTTTGTTTTGCATTTTATATGTAATAAAAAACGAAATCACTTGGTTTTTTGTGATTTCTGGTCTGTATTAATGCATTAGCAGCTGCATGTCTTTTAAATCAGTTTAACAGGGATACACTAGCATTTCTTAAAAACTATGATACATGGTTTACTACAAAACCCCTAAACTATGCTAAACGAACATTTTCTATTTTTTGATGCACTATAAATGCCAGTTCGCAAATTCACATAGAAATTTGTGATTGTGTAAAATATTATACATGTATACGTAATTGAATGCCTCTAATATTGTCTATTTACTCTGAATTTCGCAATAAACGAACATTTATTCTGCGTTCGCCTGAGATTTACGATTGACTTTTTAATGATGAATTAAGAATAATTTTGGTAAGATAAGAATAGTTGGTTCGTTAGGAATAACAAAAGCATACACCTGTCTATAGAATAACTGTAATTAACGCTAGAGTAATGACATTAGTACAATCCGGGTTTCCTCTGACCCTGAGATATTTTATGCCTGGATCCTACACAACCGCCGGACATAAATGTGTGTAAGGGTCAGAGCGCCACACTAAAAATGTATTTGACAGCTGTACAACTTAAACACACCACAACTAACAACAAAAATGTACCTCACAACTGTACAACTTAAACACACCAAAACTAACAATTAAAATGTACATGTACTTCACAACTTTACATTTTAAACACACCACAACTAACAACAAAATTGTACTTCACAACTTTACATCTTTAACACACAACAACCAACAACAACAATGTACTTGATAGCTGTACAACTTAAATACACCACAACTAACAATAACAATGTACTTTATAACTGTACAACTTAAACACGCCACAACTAACAACAAAAATGTGCATGTACTTTAAATCTTAAACACACCACAACCAACAACAAAAATGTACTTGACAGCTGTACAACTTAAACACACTACAACTAACAACAAAAAAATACTTCACAACTTCACAACTTAAACATACTTCAACTAACAACAACAATGTACTTGACAACTTTACAACTTAAACACACCACAAACAACAACAAAAATGCACTTGACAACTTTACAACTTAAACACACCACAACTAACAACAAAAATGTGCATGTACTTTAAATCTTAAACACACAACAACTTACAACAACAATGTACTTGACAGCTGTACAATCAAACACACCAAAACTAACAATAACAATATACATGTACTTTACATCTTAAACAAACAACAAATTACAACAACAGTATACTTGACAGCTGTACAACTTAAACACACCAAAACTAACAACAAAAATATACTTCAAAAATTTACTAATTAAACACACAACAACTAACAACAAAAATTGACATATACTTTACAACTTAAACACACAACAACTAACAACAACAATGTACTTGACAGCTGTACAATTTAAACACACCGCAGCTAACAAAAACAATGTATTTCACAACTGTACAACTTATACACACCACAACTAACAACAAAAATGTACAAGTACTTGACAACTGTACAACTAAAACAACCACAACTAACAACAAACTGTACTTGACAACTGTACAACTTAAACACACCAAAACGACAGAATCAACCAATGATAAATAAAGAACTATCTAAGCAATGACAACACCCGAAACAAAAGAGTCAACATCTAAGAAATATCCCTACTTGGTTTGTAGAAACTTCAATACAAAAGAATGTGGTTTTGATTACTGTAAATGGCTATATATTTGTGGCGATTATATTATTGGTAAATGTGAAAAGGATAAAGATTGCAATAAAAATCACAATTTATTTTTTTTTTGGAACAACAAAAGTGTTTTAGGCAACGCCGGTTTTGATACAGACAAAACAGAGTTGGAACTTTTCATCGATTACAGATTGCAATTGAAAGATTTTGAGAGCGCTCATAATGAAAAGTTAAAACAAAGAAAAGAAAATGCGCAAGATCAGGGTCAACAGCCGTCAGGAAATGATAGAAGCTCTGAAAGACAAGATCGTACTCAGAAGAAGCAGACAACAAAGTACGGTGAAAGCAAAAGCAGGTGAAAACACAAAAAGGAATGAAAAATGAAATACACAGAAATTCATTCAGAAGCCGAAAACAAATCACAGTCACACAGTTACAAAGGGTCGAAGGAAGAATTAAATCATTTACAGCACATCATTGAATGAAATATTTAAATTTGCGTCTGTTATTGTCAACTTAGAATCTGCTTTATTAAAGTTATATATTTTTATGGATCATCAGCATAACACATCACTATAAAAGTAAGGATTTTAGAGGTTCACTAAGGATGATTAATTTTTGTGCCAGAAGAATTTCATTAGCTATGTCAATGGTATATAAACATTTAGATTGCAAACAATTGACTATTAATCCGTCTTGTGTTTTTTAATTCAAAATTCCAAAAAGCTAAATATAATTCATTTCTTTTCAGAATGGCTAGCGGATCTTATGAAATTAACGTGCCATTTGTATGTACATTTTATAATCAGAAGAGGTGCAGTAAAACAAATTGTACATTCTTACACATATGTGAAGGTTTCCTTGACTCAACCTGTACCGGATGTACGTTGTCACATAACATTAAAGCTGACCAACCACTGTCTGTGCTTTCAGATTATGGATTCATCACTTCACAAAATGCAGAAACAATATTGGAGCGGTACAAATTCAGATTACAACAGGCTGGGGTAAGATCTCGTATACCATAAAGAAGCCTAGTTTAAAATTAACATTTAAATTACTTTAGCAAAAATATTTCAGAAATATGGAATTATTAAAAATAATTTGCTGATCACTGCGTTATTTATTTAACTTTAAATTTACGCATTCTGTAAACACCATTATATATCACAAATATTGTATCATTATTATTATATTATTATTATTAATAGATATGACATTTTAAAAAGGATTTTTAAATTGTAATGTGAAAATCTTGGCCTGTCATTTGTTGTTCATCAGTGTTTACCCTACCGAAACCATCAAAACAATGAAATTTTCTATTCTTATGTCACCCCTTAAAAATTTTTTTATGATAGCAATTCGTAAACGAAACTATTTTCGTACATATTTATATAATAACATTGTTTCTTCCATGTTATATGCCAAAATATTTCCCAAGGTAAGATGGCATAATGAACGACCCGATAGGGTCGTGCATTATGTCATCTAACCTTGGGAAATATTTTGGCATATAACATGAAAGAAACAATGTTATTATTATTATTACTATGAATTTCTTTGTTTAAATTGAAATTTTGTAAACAAATTACAAACTACAAAGTTTGTTTACAATCTATGTTATTAACAGACATTCCTTGAACGCTCGAATATACTTATAATTCAAACGCAGTAACGATTGTGAATTATACATCAAATATATGGTTGTGACTCCACCCATATTTCAACACGTCACAATAGGAAGCTCCGCATTCTTACTAACATGCATGTAATATGCCATGTTATACGCTCCCATTGATTTCAACATAAAAAATATGCCAAAATAGGATTGATGCAATTATTATTAAATAATAATTCATATTACAAAAACGCACGAAATGTTAAGAATTATTAGGTAAATAAATCGCACTGTGAGAATTTGTTCGTCGTCTGGTTACGGTAAAGAAACACGCAAGTCGCACAGAATACGAAATCAGTGTTAAAAAGGCTAAAACAATCACGCTTTGAAGGGTGAGATGCACATTTTACAAGTTTTGCAGGTAATACGACCACTAGTATCCTTTCCGAGATTAATGTGTTCCTCGCCTGCTACTCAGGATAAATAAATATGTGGCAGGATGGAATGGTAACTTCTTGCACGATTCCAATTCTAGTAATCTTTTTACTATATAGTTGCTTTTCATTGTATATAGAAAAACCATAGAGGAAAAAACAGCAAGTCGAGATAAAAAGGAGACAACACGAGAACAAGAAACAGAAGAAAGTGATGAAGTTTTACAGAGAGGCAGAAAGGGTCAAAATGGAAACAAATCTTCACATGCTGGCAGTATCATTCAAAGTGAGGATGTAGATATATGTCGCAACAATATTCGTGAAAGATGTAAATATGGCGAAAATTGTAATCGACATCACTGTAATCTACCATATCACTGGCAATATAAAGTACCGACTCAGCCATGGAAGAGTTTTCCACTTGTTGTGAATGAAACGTTGGAAATGAATTTTTGTGACAAAGACATCGACAACGCTATTGTATCTGTGGGAAAGTAAGTCACAAAAGTAATATATTTAAATTTTAAAAATTCAGAATAAGTTTAATGACCAATAACCATGAAAATGCGTTATCTCTGGTTTTATTGGAGATGTCCATCTGGTAAATCATTTCATACTTCAAGGCAACGAGTTTATGTATTAAATAATTCAACTTGCAAGTTAGGCTATATTGTTATACAAAAGTTCTTAAGCATGAAGTCTCAAAGATTTTCTGCATACTTATGCACGTTTATTTTAAATCTATTTGTAAAACAAAAACGGACTCAGGAGTGCAGTGTACAAATAATGAATTTTACCTTTTTAATAAACCTATAGCCATTTTTGTAATCTTTCTAATAATTTCTAACTGTTTATGCAGAATAGCACGTTAAATACCATTCAAAAACTATATACTAACATAAACTTTTGTTTTGGGGTATTGATGGTTTTAATTTTGCTTCAAAATAATTATACATATTTAGTGATCGATGTGTGGTGGACTTTAACCAGATGAAAGGAAAAGTGAAAGATGGAGAACTTACTCTTCGTCGACTATCCACGAGTTCTGCTTGTGAAGCACCACCTGGTGAGACGTTAGTTACTAATTGGACGTGGTATTGGAAACATGAAAATGATGGGTTCCTAAAATACACAAATGTAAGTATTTTACGTTGAATGCTTATTATGTTTTATTGATTATGATACAACAATTAAAAAGTATTTGTTCTCTTACTGAAAATAATATAAAACATAAACCAATATATGTTATAATAATACTTGAATTTATCATATACTTAGTACTGAATATGTAGTTTCTGCATGCTTAGATACGGCTAAAATCATGTGATCTATATCACCGACCGCACGTGCCCGGTCGAAAAAGCCGTATCACCGGTCTACTTGGAACAAACGGATCTTATCCATATGTATATTTATTCTTTCGAAACTCCTCGGACGGCATCGTTTGTTCTTACAAAGGTTCGCCCAGCTGAGGAGGAATATCTAGCAGACGGTTTGTTTATAGCAGACGTTTTCTCAGCGACATCAGTCAGCGTGGAATGCAGAAGATGTTTAGATTATAAGCTGTAAAGGGGCCAAAAATCATTAACAAGGTCTGCCTCAACGTATCTTTGTCATATTTTGATTAACAAATCTCTTGACAACTTTTTTTACACGATTTCTAGAAATGTAATTAATTAACTACAGACGTTCCATTTTAATAGAGCTTTCTCACTTTAGACAATTTCTTAAGTTGAAATTATTTTTAGGAATGCACTTTTCATCACTTTTATGGAAGTTAATATTTTTTACATCCTGTATGTAATACATGCATCTGTTCTACATGTTGAAATTTTAAGTATATGATAAACAGAATAAAACATGGCAAAATCGATATCATATGCCATATCAAACCTCGACAAATATTGAAGTCTCGGTCTGATATGGCATATGATATGGATTTTGCCATGTATTATTCTATATATATTACAGTCTTTTTAGTCAGTATAAGTCAGTTGTTTTACTCTACAAGGTAAAGTGTTGTTATTTCTTAATGAAATAAATACATGGGGCAATTGTAACAGCATTCATTTCTCCATAAAAGTAACCGTCAGTAAAGCCCACAGTCAGACCAAGAGTTCACAATAACCTCTATAAACAATAATTGGCTTCAAGTTCTGTCAATCCGTGATTTGAAGATACCAATAAACAGACAATATTTTTCTATGAAAAGTGTTACACGTATTTAGAACTATTTTAAGAACTTTTTTAATAAAGGAAAGCCAAGGAGATAGTACTGTGAGTGAAATCGGGAGGGAGATTGAAGAAAAATATATTGAAAATCCAGAAAACACCATTATCATAAACATTGGCGAATATCTGTACCATATTGACTTCAAAAATATGAAGCAACTCAATCTTGAAAGTATGAAAGAGCGTGATGTAAGGAGGCGACCCGAATATAGGTCAAAGGAGGATGTCGAAAGGGAGGCTAAGTAAATACTATATTTTCAATTTATAGGTTTTCGGTTAAAAAAATTTTATTATTATAAAAGCTGTTGACATTTTTTTTTCAAAATTGCACAATATATATACTCACATTATGTAGATACGACAGACCATAAAAAAGATTATTAAATTAAGAACACTTTGATAAATGAAATTTATGCACATTATAAATGAGGAATTTTTTATCCATACCCAACAAAACATATTATTATAATTACAAACTTCACGTTGTTACACGATTTAGAGCAATTTCATTGGTCGTTTTCCTGTCATATGACTTTGTTATTTTCAAATAACAACGTTTTCTACCGGAACTACTTTCTACCAGTTCCGGGAATTACCCATCTTTGAGTTTCATTAATAGAAGTTATTTTTAAATTGTAAACAAATTGGAATGTCTTTGAGATCGGCAAATATTCCACCTAGAAACATTAAAATACCTCAATTTTTAAGACTATTTTTAGATTTTTAGATTTAAATTTTGGAAAAAAATTGAACTTGAGAATTTACCAGAATATTTAAGACTATTAAATACATATTTATGAAATTTATCTTTTTGTAATCCAATCGCGGAGAACCCCTCTTGTACACCCCTAAAAATCTGAAGTCAAAATTTTGTTACACACCTAAACAAATTTCTTAACGCGTGTTTTCCGAATTCATGCAAAAAATATCAAAAAATTATAACTGTAGTCGGGTATACACTGCGCATCGCCCGAGAGCCACTGTCATATCTATGCTGAGTAATGCTGAATTTCAGTTACTCCACATCATGCTTAATTCAGGCCACAGAAACGAGGCCTCAGTTTACAGCTACAGTAGGGTCGTTCTGTCAACAGAAGAAACATATCAGTGATAGCCTCTCTGGTAACGTCCAGTCTAATGCACCCCTACCGCTTGTTTTACCTCCACATGTCTATGATCATTCATTACAGTTACTACTGGTGTCATCATTAAACGAAATTCCTTCGTCTCACTCCCAGCCCATAGTTGGCAAAAAAATCGATTTCAACCAAGAAAACATTAATTCCATTTCATCAGTTTGTTCCACGGATTTTTTAACACACTGTTCATTCAGTTTTCTTTTGTTATGGGAAACGTCAACCTGGAAGTTGACACGCGTGTCCTACAAACGTTTCATAGCCGCACGTCGTTGTTGGTAAATGTGTTGTCACGAGACATAATATAAGGATTTAATTGTAATATCATTTATATGTTGACTTAAATTAACAAAAAATTAAATAAAAAGATATCAATTTGAAACCTTTTTTTAGTTTTTTACAAGACATTTTATCGTCATTAAAGGTGACATTTAAGTATTATTACGTCACGACGTTGTAACATCGATTATCGGACAATCAGCTTATCAGTTCAGAAATGTAGGTCAGCAAAAAAAACTGTTTAATTTCGGGTTTGTAATTATAAGAATTGAATTTCACTTTTTACGTTGTTATCGGGGTGTTACAACGTGACAATTATTACAAATTGTGTAAAACTGCGGAGCGTAGCGAAGCGGTTTTACGCATAATTTGTAAGAATTGTCACGTTGTTACAATTCTTCATTAATAACCCATTTTGGTAATCTTCGTTTTAAGGTCCATTTGCTTCTTTGCTTCTTTGGATCAAAGACATCAAGACAAAACTCTTGATCAGTACAATGTTTTATTTTGAACATTTTTTCTAGGACATTGATTAAAAGATATGTAGAACAAAGGGGCGTTGTTAAATCATTGCATAACATTTGTCTGTAGAGGATTATAACTTTTGTTTATATATAGCTTTTTAAATCTCTGTTGTCGTTTGTTGTTGCATTTCCATTGTTGTCATGAACAGTAAAGTCACACATTTCTATTTGATTCTGTTTTTTTTCAATAATTGTTCAAATTCATTTTTTCTGAACGAATAATACTACTTTTATATGCAGAGAAAGAAGAAAAATATGTAGAAAGGTTGATATTAAGCAGTCCTCTTTGCAACAACAGTCTGGAGATTTACCAAACCATTGGGTTAATATGAATGATGAGGAAGAGGAAATGAAGCGGGTTTTAATACAACGATCAGAAAAAGAGTACATGGATGTTTTTAAAGTTTTTGTATCGTCACTCGGTAGATCTGATGTGGTAGTGGAAAGCATTGAAAGAATACAGAATCCTTACCTTTGGAAAAATTATGAATGGTAATTATCCGAAATTGTTTATCAAAGATAAATGCTGAATTTAATGAGCAATTGAAAAATAATGAGGAATCTATATAACATTCTGATTTCAGTATTTGATAATAGTCATATATACATAATTTTTAAAATATGCAATAGAAAATTAACAACATTCAAAACTGCAAAAATTGCCTAAAACGTAATTGATTTCAGGCAAATATTGCCATTTGATATCATTTGATAAACTCACACACATTAAATGTATCACAAAGATGGAATAATGTCTTTAATATCCTTCAAATTTAGAAATACAACAACATTAAACCTTTTACAAAACATAGTATTGCATATTTAGTTTGAGTGGGCAGAAATAAGAAAATAATGACACTACACAAAGTTTTCTCCATGGTTTTTATATCAATGGAAAACAATTCTAAATTGGGGAATTTATAGTTTTAAATTACAATAAAGATGTCAATAAAAGGGACATAACTAATAATATTTTCTTCAAATTAAGATATTTACTAAGGAAGACAATTAGTAATGGGTGTTATGAATGTTTCGATATAGACATTTTTTCATAACTATATTCAATTGATATAGATTTAATCCAAGTACATAATCAGCATAGAAATAAAAGAATACACAGCAGCAGCTAGGACTGCATGTAAAATAGAAAAGGTGATAATGGTCCTTTTACCACGTTACTTAATTTGCATATAAGTTTGGTATTATATGTATATCGTTTTCATGTTAAAATTCACAGTTTAGAAGTAGTATTCGTC
The DNA here is from genome assembly GCA_029721355.1 of Tegillarca granosa. Taxonomy (NCBI): domain Eukaryota; kingdom Metazoa; phylum Mollusca; class Bivalvia; order Arcoida; family Arcidae; genus Tegillarca; species Tegillarca granosa. The sequence goes on along the minus strand of JARBDR010000825.1, from coordinate 19,490 downwards.
AGTTAAGGTTTATACACTTTTGCATTTCTTCTTTTATATTTTAATTGATTTGTGCTTATAAAATAATATACAAAATATTCTGTTTGTATCTATGTTCTATTTGACATATCACTACTACTGTAATAGTAGTTGTTTGGATTGATGTTTTAAATAGGAAAAAGTTAAGGATGGAGAAACAAAATAAAGCAGATGGTGTTAATGAATTGCAACTATTCCTCGGAACATGTGCAGAAAACGTGGACCCAATTTCGAGAACCAACTTTGACTGGAGATTGTATGGATCTGCAGTTGGGAGTATATATGGGAAAGGATCATATTTTGCTGCGGATGCCAAATATCCAGATTCAGGATACGCACAGAAGGACAAGGATGGCTTTAAATGGATGTTTATAGTTAAAGTTTTAGCTGGAAAATTTACAGCGGAAGAATCAGACCTACGAAGACCTCCACCAATAGATCCAGCTTCACCAAAGGGACGGTTGTATGATTCAACAGTTGACAATCCCAATTCACCCAGGATATATTGCATATTTGATAATTCACAATATTACCCGGAGTATGTAATCAAATATCGCTAAGAAAAAAAGAACGCATGTGGTATATACATATGGTATTAGTTTTGATTTACAATTAAAATGTTAATGATATTGTATACAATATTTATTATTTCAGAAACAAAGTTATTACAATATTCTTAATTTTGAAGATTTGGTGTAATTATAAGGAACTATTCTGTGCGCCTATAATATGAAAATGTCAGTTACTTTTAGTTGTTTATGAATATTAGCTTAAACCTGTAAAACAGTAAAAACAATATTCTATCATTACGAAACATTACTGCTGAGACCTTTTAAAATATATGGTACTGAAAAAATGTAGCTTTTTATTATTATCAAAATATAGTAACTACAACCAAAGTACAACTAATGTTATTATTTTACTTTGTCTTGATTTTGTCTGAAGTTTTTAAGCACTCCTTTAACATGTGATTTCCTAAGCATGAATTTATATTGTAGTAAATATTTTATTCAGTCATTCTTATCTGTTTTTAATACTGTTTATAATGTGAAAATTTGTTATCAACAAAAATGCTAAGAGCTTCCTCTGATATTTTAGTTACTGCAAAACAAAATAATAAACAAAAAATAACTATAATGAAAACAAAAAAACAAAAAAAATTAATAAAAAAAATTTTAAAAATTAAAAATAAAACAAATAAATATACATGTAATTTTGAAAATTCATTAAGTAATGGTATTCATTTTTGATGTACAATTTTAATTACCTAACATGTTATCAAAATGATTTCACATGTAATCCGTTTGTTTACCACATGCTTTTACATTTGATAAAACATTTAAGTAAATGTAGCATATGTATTTTTATTTACAACAAATTATTTACACAACGTGCTTCTTTTACATTAATATTAAAAAGTAAATGTAACATATGTTTTTTAGTTGTAAACAAGTAAATAATACTTTGTCTTACATATATGAATTTGGGAGTTCGTATTCCTTTAAGTCTTGTCGTGCAGTTATGCATAATTGTTTTAAAAAGTACATTTGCATGCAAGAGGAATGGCCAATTCAAAATTGATATTTAACAGGAACAACACGAAGTACTATATAATCATTGTTTTGTAGGTTTCGTGTATTTTGCTGATGTAAGATATGGGAACTTTTTATATTAATACCGCATACCTGTATTGTTTTAGGTGCAGATTATGTTATTATAAAAAGAATAAAAATAAAATTCTGTTCCTAATGACATTGAATGTTTCTAACAAAAAAATAAATAAAAATAAAAGGAAACAAAGATGTCAATTGTGAGTACCGTATTAGTTTTCTCCAATACAGACGTTTGGAGGTATGGGAACTTGTTTTGACAGCATTCACAAATGCAGAAAAAACGTTAAAGCTTATGATTTTCAGTGCAGGGTCGTAGCTTGCTATGAAGCAAGCAACCAAGGCAACTGTATGGAAAAAAT
>JARBDR010000825.1:0-12500 GCA_029721355.1 Tegillarca granosa | reverse complement strand
CTTTTGATAAGTCTGAAAAAGCTATAGTTTAAGGAGTTGCCCCTCCTGAAGTGCAACGTTGCTTTAAATCACGTGATTACTGGGTGGATTAAAAATGAATGAATTCCGACAACGATATACTCCATTGTATAAATTAATTTTAAATTAGTGTAACAGTGAAAAGTGTTTTGGTAAGTAAAACAAAAAAGTAATGAATGATAAGATATGTATTGTTCTTGTTTAAATATTAAATTTTAAACAATGTAAGTCTAAAACCGGCAAACGGGAACTACCGTCCTGACTATTATTTATTTTTCTACATACATTTTATACAAAGAGGATGTTTATGAGAATAGGAAGAAATATTAATTTGTAGATAGGTAGGGATACAGTTGTGTTCGCGCCCATCCTCTCCGATTACTATGACAGCCCCGACTGCAACTGGTAAAAACCTTAAAAATATATAATGACTAGGTAACGTTTGGTTATAGAAGGAATTAGAGCGAATCCACAGTCCTTGCTTAAAGAAAGTTAAGTTAGGACATTGAACTTGTAATCTTTCTCGCACTTCAGTTGTTAAGGGCGTTGTCGAAGTATGTAACATCAAGTGTTTTCTGTATTGATCATCCTGAAATTAGAAACCTGGCTTCAGTTTCACAATATGTTCTTAACGAAGATTTTCCTACACTGTTATCTAGCAAATATTTGGCAAACTTTTCAAGACATTTAAAATAAATTTAATACAAGTGTTATAACTATGAGGTGATTTTCAAAATGACTCGGAATATTCTTACAATTAATAAAATTTTGAAATCTTTTACAGATTTCAAATTTACCAGATTAATATTAAGAAAAAAACTTAAAAACTGAATGATTGTGGAACTGGAACCTGTCTGAACTGGAATCTACGAGCTTGACTTTGCTTTGTCGGAACTCGTTTGAGTTTTCGACTGATGAAAATCACTTGGCAATAGTTTAAAACATAACAGCAAGCTTAAACGCCGGCTTGAATTAATAATTGAAATTTAAAAAAACACGGTTTTAATATATACTTATATTAAGAGTAACGATTACAAAACATTGCAGTGTGTGTGTGTGTGTGTGTGTGTGTGTGTGTGTGTGTGTGTTTAATAACTTGCTATGATTATCCCGCGTCCTTCTTGACTTTACAGTTTTATTATCAGAGATCTTTATATGTGTTTATCAACTGATGTATAAAAACAGGATGAAACAGTTTCCTTATAAAGGGAGGCAATCCTGTCTTTTCTCTTGTAGTAGTCACATGTTTATCTACAATATCAACGCTATTCAAAACAATTTGTAGATTACTCTGGGTGTGTTAGCTGTAGTGTTTTTAACGTCACCTCAGCATTTTTTTTAGCTATTTGCGAAAGCAAAGTTATTTATCTCTAAGGATCAATTTATGAACAAGTTTGTGTATGCATGAGATCTGCAACTGTTTGTTACGTCTACATTGTACATTTTGTACTAACGCTCACTCGGGGCGACTTTGTTGATGAGAGACTAGCTCGCCTAGTCAGTATGCCGCAGACAAGCATACTAATCCCCCGGTCACTTTGTCATTGCACACTAGGTGAAGTAGATATTCTGCCCACCTAATACAGAGCGCTAGGCGATTACTCTTGGGATAAGGTAATATTCTTGATGAATACTAGTACTACAAATGAAACCATACTTTTTGTTTGTTTTTATAGAGTATACTAAACATGGCAGAAGCGAGACCCATTGGTCAATTTCCAGTCATTGCGATATTTGCGATAAAAACGATATTCAGTGGAAATGCCTAAACTAAAAGTTAATGTGCGATCATTGTTAAACATCCCCATATAATTATAAACCAGCTGGGCAGGTAGTAACAGGTGATCTCAATATTATTGAGAATACTAAATTAAAATGTCTACTTTCAAAAGGCCCTAAATACAGGGAGGCTCAACCTTTTACTTGGGGACAGAATTTCAAAATTATTATGGATTGTGTTGAAGAGTATGCTAGAGGTTGGGCTAAATTAGAAGACGTAGAGCTTGATACTTTATCCGACTGGATAAGGACAATTAGAAATTTTGTCAAGTCAAGGATTGCAAAACTTAATGGGTCTATGGGTACTAAACCTTCTTTAGTGCTCAGGGACCCTGAGGTTTCTGCAGTCCTTACTTATATACATAACAGGTATGTTGTTGTCCCTGCTGATAAAGCTTCTAATAACATTATTTTCGTTTGTAAGAAATTCTATGTTGAATGTCTTGTTAAGGAGCTTGGTTTAGATAGTATATCGGAGAATCCTACTTATACCAAAACTAATTTTACAAAAGATGAAGTTCTTTCCAATCATAGGGGAGTCCTTGAGTCTTTCGGTATCAATTTAAAACAGGAAGACTTGACCTGCCTTACTTGTATTGGATTCCAAAACTTCACAAAAATCCATACAAGGAAAGATATATAGCAGGTTCCTCTAAATGTACTACTAAATCATTATCAGTAATTCCAACACAAATTTTGACCGTCGTCAAAGATGGCCTTCAGACTTATTCAGATAAAGTCTATTCTACATCTGGCATCAACCAAATGTTGATTCTCAATAATTCTAAAGAACTACTTGACCATTTTGTCTCTAATACTCTATCTTCGGTAAAAAGTATAAAAACTTTTGATTTTTCTACCCTTTACACCACTATCCCTCATGCTAAATTGAAAGAACGTCTAAAACAATCATTCACTTTCATTCTTTTACAAAAACGGTAAACCAAGATATAAATATCTAGTGCTCAACAGGGATTCTTATTTTGTAAAACACCATACAGACTGCAAACAAAAATATACTGAAGGTACTATCAACAAAAATGTTAGAGTTTTTGATAGACAACATATTTGTTGTGTTTGGCAATATTATCTTTCAACAAACAATCGGTATACCAATGGGCACAAACTGTGCACCTTTGTTTGCTGATTTGTTTCTTTATTCATATGAATCAGAATTTTTACAGAACCTTGTCAAATCTGGAAAAAAGACTGTCGCTAAATCATCAACTACACATACAGATATATAGATGACGTTCTTTCTCTAAATAATCACAAATTTGGAGAACATGTGAATGTCATCTATCCAAGTGAGCTTGAAATAAAAGACACGACAGATTCTCCATGTTCTGCTTCATATTTGGACTTATACCTCAATTATGACACCCATGAAAGGTTACATCTAAAGCTATACGACAAACGTGATGACTTCAATTTTTCTATTGTCAACTTTCCGTTTCTTTGCAATAATATCCCTGCTTCTCCTGCGTATGGTGTATATGTTTCACAGTTAATACGGTACGGTAGAGCTTGTTCCCACTATGGGAACTTTCTGCAACAAAGCAAATTACTTACAATTAAATTGTTGACACAAGGATATTGCAAGCCTAGGCTAATCAGGGCCCTTAAAAAGTTTTATGGCCGTCAACACAATATTGTTGATAAGTATGTAGTCACTGTATCCCAACTTATACTGGATATATTTGACTTACCATAGTTCTTTGTTCCTTTCATTCTCAAAATTGACTTGCACGTGACGGGTGTAGCTAGCTAAACAGGAGGTGCTTACCCTTCCGGAGCACCCGGCCTCACTTCCTTGATGGAAGTTCACGTGTATCACATATTTTGCCAGTTTGCAAAGTTTTTACTTTGTTTTTGGGATTGTGATATGGACAAGGACTGGTATGTTTGTTTAATTGCACATCTGAGAAGTAACGTGTCCAGAGATGATAAAGTTGTTGATTTGACGGGGCAAATGTTCAACTCAGCAAAGAGATAAGTAAATGTACAGATCATGCATCAGAAAATTTACAGATGTTCTGCAAGTCATGTGATGTTCTTGTATGTCGGAGATGCATCACTAGTCAATCACATGATTCCCATTCATTTGAATTCATGGAAGAAAATGATAGATATTAAGAAACGAGAACTCTTGGATATATCAATGAAATCGAAAGAAAAGTTGAGCAAATACGAACAAATAGTTGAAAGTGTTGTTTATAAGCACCAAGTGTTTTCTGATAAGATTTCACAAACGATACAGGATGTCAAAACTAGAAATACTGAACTAAAAAATCTGGACAAGATAACAAATGATATAGTACAACAATTACAACAACTGGAAAAACAGGATCGTGAAGATAACGAAAAGTTAAAACGTCAGTTACTAATAGAATTAGCAGACCTGAAACAACTGATACAAAAGTGTGGGGAAGAACAGGCACGAAGAAGCCATAAACGTGTGCAATTTTGTATCAGTAATGAAGATGGAATTATGTGAATATACACCAACGGAGCCGCCAGATAGAAAAAAACCACCAGAATTCAGGACAGAGAATGTAGAGGAAGAACTAAAAACTTTGTTTGGATCTCTTGTAAAATCGACATCAAAAGACTGTCAGCTATTGCCGTTACAGGAACAAGACAGGGACCAAACGAGATCTGTACTAACTCCAAAAATTAATGCTGTTGTTAGAAGTACATTTCCCGCCAAGAATAATACCCGTGTAACAGCAGCCGAACACGGTCAGTCGTGGATTTGGAAGCGGTCAAGCAGAAATTTGTCATTAGTAAAATTAGATGGCCAGCTAGTGTCAGATATAAAAACTGATTTTAAAGTATTTGATGTACTCGTTACGAGAAATGGAGAGCTTTTGGTGACAGAATCGTGTTATTGAGGAGTAAGGTAAAGATACTTACAAAAGATGGAAACTTTACCGATATTTATTCTACAACGGGTTATTAGACATTCGGCATGACGGAAACCGATACCGGAAATGTTATTGTTGGACTGTCATCCTTGGTCGACGAGAAACTTGTCGAAATGACAACAGAGGGGACAGAAATGAGAACAATGAAATACGACTCTATAGACAATACAAAACTCTTTGACTATCCATATTCTCTCAGTACTAACATTAATGGTGATATTGTAGTTGTGGACGATTACACGAAGACAGTAGTAGTCGTTGATCAAGGTGGGCACAAGAAGGCTACGTATGATGCTAAGAATGAAAATCTGACGAAACCATTTCATCCCCGTTTTATTGCAACAGACAAACTTGGTCAAATCTTTATCAGTGACTATGAAAATTCTGTGGTCCATCTGTTGGATAAAGATGGGGTCTTTCTCGAGTTTCTAATATCCGACAAAACGGATGTAGCGAGCCGTTTGGTCTTTCTATTGACTCATTGGGTAGACTATGGGTAGTGAACAAGGGAAGTAACTCAGTCATGATAATAGAATACATGTAAAATTTACTACTTTTTTAAAGTCACTTTATTAGCGACAATGAATTATGCAAAATCCAATTAACTAACTTGAAAAAAGTAAAGCTTTCATTTATTTACTTTATTTTATTTTTTTTTTTTGGATATCACGATTATTTGTTAAATGTTCTTGGAATTTTAGTAATTTATAAATTTTTATGCAATGTCATTTGTATATCACAATATATAGGGAATAACAGACTATTTATGCATAAGGGTAAATCTCTTTGTTTTAAATCTTGGGTAGTGAACAAGGGAAGTAGATCCGTCATGATAATAGAATACAAGTAATATTAACTACTACTGTGTCAAAAGTAAATTTGTTAGCGACAGTGAATTATGCAAATGAAATGAGTTACTTCCCTTGTTCACTCAGTGATATTTTGTATCTAAAGATTTATTTAACAATAATGGATCCACTTGAAAAGATTGGACAAAAGTCTATTGGGTTGTATTAATACAAAATAATTAGCAATTTATTTTCAAAAACTATGTATCAGTTACGACTGTGCAAAAGGTACCAAAAACATGTTTTCCCTGGTTTTTATTGAAATTATATATCACATTTAGACAAAAACAGCTCCCTCTTCTTACAAAGAAAAATTTCAAATCTTTTATAAAGAAATGTTTTATTTATTTATTTATATACTTAATTTATTTGTTTTTTCGCTTGGGTACAACACTTCAAAGGAAGATATTTATCACTGTACAAATTTACAATGAAAGACACACAAGTTGTTTACATTTCATTATAAACTAATTAACAAACTTCTTTGCAACTGGTATATACTGTTGCACAGAGATGACATAAATATATTTTTCATATTACGTGCGCACATAGTAGCCAATACGTGCACACGTATTAACCTATTACTTGCTCACGTATTACCTTTTACGTGCACACGTAATCCCTTTTACGTGCGCATGTAGTAACCTATACGTGCACACGTATTACATAGGGTAATACGTGCGCACGTATTAGTTACTACGTTCGAACGTAATAGGTAATACGTGCGCACGTAATATGAAAAAAATACATTTCATGTCACCTCTGTGCCACCGTATATACCAGTTGCAAAGAAGTTTGTTAATTAGTTTATAATGAAATTCAACAACTTGTGTGGTTGAAAATGTTTCCGGCAATTGAAGAACATGTCATGGTAACAAATATTTCAAAACATTTTCTTATTCTACGCTACGAATGTTAATACACTTTGGACAAAAGTTACGGAAATCCCAAAATTTAGTTTATCATGGAAGATTATTGTTCTTGTTGTCTACCATGGACCAAAACGTATTTTAAACGCGTTACCCTAATAATGTTATTTCTTTTCATTGCTTTTAAAATTGATGAATACAAAATGAAATGCCATTTTGATAAAAAGAAATTAAACTGAAAAAGAATAAATTAAATTTGTCAAAAATTTTCTCTTTTTATGCTGCTGTTTCTAACCATATGGAAAAATATAGACATACTTGGTTTCTCTTGAAATTATAACAAAAAAGAGAAAACTCTGTGAAAACTGTACTTTTCATCTAACTCTACCATGTTTTTTTTCTTTATAAATTGTATATATTGTTAAGTTTTGTATAGATTTATTGTAAATTTGAAAGTTGAAATTTGTCATTTAAATATAGTATAATTGAATAAATAAAACGAAAGAACTTAAATAACATTGGGTATTTTTTTTTTGCTGGTTTGGGTCTAGTCTTAACTGAAAATCGCTATTTGCATTCGCGGTTACCATAAAATATTCCTGTATAAAAGAAACTGCTACTGCGGGGATAATGGTGATGTTTACACCGGAAGTGATGTTTTGGAGACGCTTTACGTCGTATGCGCAAAAAGATCCACCATGTGCTTTGTTTTTCAACACGTAAAATCTGGTTTATTTAAATTAACATGTGAACTTCCACAAGGGAAGTGAGGCCAGTTGCTCCGTAAGATTTAGCACTTCCTATCTAGCTAGTTACACTCGTCACGTGCCAAATCAGTTTCAAAATAAAAGGAACATGGAACTCTGAGACGTCAAAGATATCCAGGATAAGTTGGGATAAAAATTGTATGTTTTGTGCTTTTGTCTTCTGTTCAAAGTAAAATTCAAGTGCACATTATTACCAATGGAAATAAACAAGATTTATCGAAAACAAATATCTTATTTTATCAGTGAGGGGTCAGCAACAAGAATTTCCTCATAATCATAAAGTTATAATATACATGTACATATATGTTCAGAGAGCCTCTCGAGTTCAAGTTCAAAGTAAAACAGTAGATATACATGCTGATTTTACGTAAAGGTTTTTATCCGGTCCCCATCGATCCACTCAAAAAATTCTTTGTAAATTCATGTTATCCACATAATCATTTAGCTACAAATTTGATACTTTAAATTGAAAGTGTTTATATTTAAATAGGATTTTAAAATTTTGCTTGATAGATCTGAACCACAAGTGATATATACCAAAGATTCTGTAAACTTGTAATTTTATTGGACGCTTTTTTAAGAAATTTTCAATGCACGTATTTGGATTTCATACTTAATAATTAGAAGCTCGAATACCTTTGTAAGTTAAAAAGAGTGCAGTGGAGTAATGATGTTTACGCCGAGTCGATATTCTTTCAGTTTTATTGATGCGGCAGATTCTGGTATGGTGGAGAAAACGAAAGTGCTCTCGGGGATGGTGTAGAAAACCAAAGTGATTGAGAAAACCAGCGAACTTGAGCGAGAAGAATAACAACTTTTTTCGCACTAGGATCTGCCTTGGTGGAGGGAGACTGCAGTTGCCCGCTTTAGACCTTTCGGCCGCAGAATTTCTCGCAAGTTAGAAAGAGAGTGAAGTGATTTTGTTTTACGTCCAAGTCAATATTCTTTCACTTTTATCGACTTTTATCGAGGTGATCAGTTTTGCGATGGTTGAGAAAGCGAAATGCTCGGAGAAAACCACCGACCTTCATCGAGAGGACTGACAAACAGAGGGTCTGTCTAGGCGGTGAGAAGCATAGTAGTTGCGCGTATTAGACCAGTCGGCCGCCGAAGTTCTCGCATAATTAAACATAGAAATGTGGAGTAATGACATTTTACGCCTAGTAAATATTCTTTTACTTTATTGAGGCGGTCGGTTCTGGAATGATAAAGAAAACAAAAATGCCGTGAGAAAACCACAGAAATTCGGCAAGGGGACTTGCGAACTTTCGCATACTAAATCTGCCTGGCTGGTTATAAAGGTAGTAGTTAAATGTAAGAACTTAAGACCACTCAATCACAGATTGATTGATTGATATAATGGGATTTTACCTCCCAGTCAAGAATATTTCACTTATATCGGACGTCAACAGCTATATGTTAAGTGGCAGAAATTTTTACCTTTGCAGTGCGCTTATTAGGCTAACGTGTCACGCCTGCTGTGACACATGGCATCGGTTTGTAAGGTTTCATCCGAAGGACCCCGTGACTTTCATTTCTAAATGCCGAGTGCTTGGCAAAAAGACAGTCACTACCAATTTTCTAGGCTTAGTCAGACCCGGCCGGGGTTTGAAACATCGACCTCCCACTTACAAAGCGAGCTGTATACAAACTCAGCCACAGAGTTCCCCGTAAGTTAAAAAGAGAGTGAAGTGGAACAATGGCATTTTACAACAATACTTTTTCACATAATATATCGAGGCGGTCAATTCCAAAATTATGAAGAAAACACAGGGGCGACAATATGTACAGTCAGTGAAGGTACATATTGTCGTCGGGGCGACAATATGTACAGGGGCGACAATATATACCGTCACAAACCTTCTCACACTAAGATCTGCCTGGGTAATAAAAAGACATAGCAGTCGCGAGCTTTAGACCACTTGGCCACCGAAGTTCCTATAAACTGAAAAGAATTGCGTTAGCGATAAAATAATTGTTATATCCTGAACCTTTTCTCGGAACTTTTCCGTATAATAAACTGCATAACATTTCCGATAGAATAATACGTATTAGCATTTGCATAAATGAATAAATCAATAAATAAGTAATTTATTTATTCAACATTCACAAAAAAAAAGAAAAAAAAGCCATTTTAACGAAGTTTAAACGAACCTTAACAATCAAATGCTGATCAATTAAAAAATAAAATTACAACTACCAATAATAAAGCATATGTTGAAAAACCTGAACATAAAACTCTTAATTTTGTGATTTAAATACAAACATACCCAAACCGTTTATCTTCAGTGAGTTACTGAACACGTAGAGACAAGTTGTGCAATTTATATTAATCTAGCTCGTTAGCCCGAATGTAGCGCGCGTGAACTCTTATTGTGGGAGGAAAACCGGAGAAACCGGAGAAAAACCACGTCTCAAGCAGGTGACCTAATACCTTATCACATGGGAATAGAACCCCGGTCGTATTGGTAATAGGCGGAAGCGCTAACCACTGTGCCACTTGAACACGGTGTGAAGATAATAGGAGTGGCATGCTTGCTTGTGTTGTGATGCATGTGTGCTTACACGTAAAAGTTGTCAGCCATGCATTTTGGAAAGTGTTTTAAAGACTTAAATCAAAGTTCTGATGCACTCATATAACAAATAATAATTATTATCAGCAGTTCGCTCTCATTGCTTAATAAGGCTTTAAAACATAAAAAATGAATGAGATATTTAATGATTCCGTGCACTTTATAGAGATATGATAACAGGGCCAATTTGATGCTTATTGGAGCTTTAAACATTACATTTAAATCTTTTAATTCGCCCTCGCACATGTAAAGCGACCAACGATCTCTTTTGTTTACAAATTTTTTTTAACTTTTATTCAACTTTACTATATAACCTGTTTGCTTAACAACAATTAAAACACGTAATAACAGAAGTAAGATATTATATATTTTATATTTCATTTTAGCTCAGTTGGAGTAAATTTAAACAAATTTAAATAAAAGAAATCAATACTGATCGATTTGGAGTACCGATTTACATTCAACTTTGAAATATCGATAATTATTAATTCATAAAAGGCCGGTATTTTGTGAAGGGATATATTTGCTTCGTTTAATTTTCAGTATTGGTAATTTTTGTTTTGTATGATAACATTCTTATATTTCCAGTCGGTCTATATATATATATATATATATATATATATTATATATATATATATATATATATATATATATATATATATATATATATATATATATATATATACCCGAGCATAAATATATAATCAATATTGCCATTATTAAAATACTTGTATAAATACTTATAACATACAACATGTCCTTTTATTTAAAAATTAGTGTGGTAATAACCCAGAAAATTTTTTATTTATTTCTGATAATTTCTTGGCCTCCTGAGATATAGTATTTTCAGAAAATCAGTTGTCATACGTAATACCGATATTTGCAAAAAATCATATGACCGAGGAATCGGATGTTGCTGGTTTAAACAATTTAATTTCTTGCCGTTAGAAATTTCACTTCCAAAATTAATTCTTAGGGACAAGGTAGGATTATTATTATTATTATTATTATTATATTATTATTATTATTATAATTATTATTTTGTTGTTGTTGTTGTGGCCATGTAGATTATTTTGTCTGGATGTCGGTATCGTATGCATGCTATTAACATGTTACAAGTGTTGATTTTATCGCTATTTAAAATGTCTTCTATTCTACTACTCTGCTTGTTAATTATGTTGAGAAAATCTTATGTCTATTACATTTAGTGTAAAAACAAGTCATTTACTTATTTTTGTGTGTTTTAATTCATATTTATGTCATAAATTAGGGCCGTGTTCGTACTTTGTCTGCAATGTAAAAAAAAATGTTTAGTATGGGCGATAGACTTACTTAGATACCATTGCTCTCCTTCTAAAGGAGATAACTGTATATTTGTTTTGTATTTAGCACGCGTTCATTTCACATGCAAGGATAACAGAAGTAAATGAGTTATTGTTTACAGCCGCATCCAGTATTATTGCGGCTATTCGCGGTTAGAAAATGTAAAAAAAAATTACTATAAAAACATAAATTAATGTTAAACTTAACGCTATAGTAAACTTTACACTGAACATAGAGGATTTAAAAAACTATTGCTTAAATGAGAAGAACGTGTTATAAAATATGGTGACATTTATGAAATGTATTCCTCATTGTTCTTACTTTTCCAAAAAATCTTATTGGGTTACTGCGTCGGGTAGTTATTACGTTTTCAGAAAATCTTTCTGTGTTACGCACTACTTTTAAAAGTTAAGTTTTCAGAAAAATGTTTCTGGGTTAGCGGATAGTCATTAAGTTTTCATGTTGCATTTAAAATATATATTTACATAAGCGATATTGGTGTGGGGTAACCACGGGGTTCGGTTTGAAAACAGAAATTATTTTAAGAGATATTGTTGGTGTTTTTCTGGATTTTTTTTTATAAACATTGTATTTATTAGATCTAAGATATTAGTAATAGTTATAATAATTCAATTGTTAAATGTGTGGATTTGAGGCACTAAGTCCGCTAGAGGGCAACTACTTCCGGAAGTCTTTACGGCTAAAATAACTTATATGAAACATATCGATTGTTCAATGTAAAATGGCCATACATATGAACGAGGCTGTTTTTGTAAATACATGTATAGTATTTAAATTTTATTTTCTGTACTTATCGTTTTAAAAATCAAAAAGTCTCAAACACTGGTTTTATGCAATCAGAGTTGAATGTATGTTGACCTAATTTTCGTGCTCAGACAAAAGGGGAGTTCGCGACTTATGGGATTGAACGTATATTGTATGTAACAGCTACGAAGAACGTGCATTTTAAACCGAGAGTAATTTTAGGTCGAAATATAGTCAAACAAATAACAACACATTAATTGTTGATATTCAAATTACTATTATTCTAATCTAATACTCATACTCAATGCGAGTTTTAGCCTTGTCTCAAATGTAAAGAAATGTCACGTGTCGGCCATGTTTGTTTACCTATGATATTTTAGTTCCAGATTTTGTTTTGCATTTTATATGTAATAAAAAACGAAATCACTTGTTTTTTGTGATTTCTGGTCTGTATTAATGCATTAGCAGCTGCATGTCTTTTAAATCAGTTTAACAGGGATACACTAGCATTTCTTAAAAACTATGATACATGGTTTACTACAAAACCCCTAAACTATGCTAAACGAACATTTTCTATTTTTGATGCACTATAAATGCCAGTTCGCAAATTCACATAGAAATTTGTGATTGT
>JARBDR010000824.1:0-28112 GCA_029721355.1 Tegillarca granosa | reverse complement strand
ATGACTGATAAATGGCATTAACATTTAGCTGAATAACTGAATATTTGCCTTCGACTCAAACTTTTGCACAAGGTGTTGTCACACTTCTTCATTAGAGGAAAATACTGATTAGTGTATATAAATTTGATGAAAAAGTATAGTAGAGGTTGTTCGCTCAGGCGGACTTTCAACACGAATAATCTTTTTACAATTAAATTGTTGACTCAAAAAATGTTGCTAGCATAGGTAAAAGTTTTATGGCCGTCAGTACATATTGTATCAAGTATTGAGTCACTGTATGTAAACTTATACTAGATATATTTGAGTTACCATTCTTCCATGTCCCTTTTATTCCCAAATTTGAGTTTGAACGTGACGGGTTTAGCTAGCCAAACAGGAAGTGCCTATTCTTCCGGAGCACATGACCTCACTTTCTTTGATGGAAATTGACGTGTATAACTAAATCGGCCAGTTTTTAAAGCTTTAACTTTGTTTTTTAGGATTGTATTTCGGTCATTTAGTGGTATGATTTTGATTTATTATATAGATAATAAAAAATATGTTTAAATAAGTTTTAGCTTTTTTTCTTTCTTGTTTTTCATTCATGACGTATTTCTCTCCTCTATTTTCAAGTGAAATGGTTATTTACTTAAATCAAGGAGGAATCGTTATGTTTGAAAGAAAAGTAAACTCTGTTGTGTAAATAAAAAAAAAATATTGATTTATTCAGAAGTTTGTCATTCAAAATAGATTTAAATTTTAGTTTATTGGGTGAAGTAATGAAAGGGGAAATCATAAGGGTTAAAGAGGACTATTGCTATACATTTACGTAATTGTACTTGGCTTTTTATTTTTTCATCTCTAAAAAACAACAATTATGTTATATAGGCATTGACCGGTTAGGTTCTGGAGCGCTTTATGAGAAAATAATACTACCGTTTGTTTCCTTTATACTCTGCGATAATAATAAAATATAAGCATACGCTAGCAATATAAATGATAGTATTAAATAATAAAATATTGTGATTTACGTTTTTTACATGGAACTCTAACACTAAACTCCGCAAATAAAAAGCATAAACATTAAGCGTGTGCATAAATTAATCTCGTTTTAAAATGAACAAGATTACATAGAGAAGTTCAGTAGAAAAATATATAGCAAACTACGTATCCTCTACACATCTATTCCTGACTGCTTTGACAAATTAGTACAATTTTGAAGAAAATGTGTAAATCTCTATTCCATATCATTGTACAGTTGTGCCTTTTCTAATATTCTTGTACAATGTTGTAACAAAAGTGGTACTGCTCCTAAAACAAAAAAATATGGAAATAAGTTTATTTTTGTAGTTGAATCAAATTAAAAAATAGACTTTAAGCTGCATAAAGTTTTTCATTTTTTTTTACCGTTTTTTAAATTTGTGTTTAAATGACCCGGGTTTTGATGGCATAATCATGTTCTGATATTAGATCTCAAATGCTGCATCTCGCTGGGTAATTACTGTAATTTCTGTATTTATTCGAGCTTTTATCGTTGAACCAAATATAACATGTTCATTACGAACATAATTAATTAGATTAGCACTGTTTTAGTTTTTTCTTGGAAAACTTAATGCAGCTTTAAACTAGGGTAAAATGATTAAATTCGATATCATCTTCGTCTTGATTAAAGATGTTAAATTTGTTATAAAGAGTCTTGACTTTAATATTATGCTAGCTCTTTACGATAAGGTTCCACTGTTGTTGTTTTTTTTTTTTTGAAAATGATAAAGTAAACAAATATGAAGTGTTCTGTCCGTCGCCGTAGAATAAACTGTTTCTAAAACGTACTGTTTGTGAAATATTCATTTTTAACGGACCAGCCAATGCGTAAACAGTTCTGAACAAATTGGCAGAGATAAAATATAATACATCCTTGTAATTTATATTCTTTAGATATAACTATAACTTCATTGCTACAAATAGCTAATTATTTACGAATGCCTATCTTTAGTTTTCACTATAATTTATTAACATGAATATGTTTTTAAGATGCAACTAGTTTTTACATAAAAAATACATATTTTCTTTTGTTAACATTTTTGATTTTATGATTGTATGCACCAATTGTATTGGTGTGCTATACTAATGCTTTGAATCGTGCGTTGAACTGCCGGGAACTATATCAAAATGATTGTTTCTTCGTAAGAAAAGCAAAATATTTCCTCACCTCAGACACAAATTGCGGTCTTCTGATTTGAAGTCTTGCCATTTGAAAAATGTCATCATTGCTGTAAACGCTATACACGAAATAAAATAAACAACAACACCTTGCTCCGTCCCTAAAACATATATAAATCATTAATGATAAGATAATGTGGTTGTACTAACATGAATCAGTTATATAAATCAGTTTTACAACTTGAGTAAGTTTTCTTAGAGTTAAGTTTTGATCAGACCTATAGTTTAGATTTTATAGCATCCATTACAACAGTTAAGTAGTATTCAAATGAAATTTTATTTATTTTCTAATCAGTAGCTTTATTCACTATCCGATCGAACATATACGAAACATTTTGAATGGAACTATAAGTGTAGACCTTGATTTCTATGATATATTGGAATAGTTTGATCAGTTTCCCTTCGCCTTTTTCCTGAAGATAAGCAAAGGTAATCCTTGATTTTATTGCAAAAGTACAAACAAAAGACATTTGTCACAAAATGTATATACAAGAAAAGCAACATGATTTATTTACTTTAATACTTTTTGTCAAAAATATTATATGCTTTCAACCCAACATTTCTTCAATGGCAATAGATGCGTTTTACTTTGTATTGTAATGTTAGGATGTCACAAAAGTTTGTTTTCTTAACCTGAATTAAAATCGGAATTCTACAGACATCGCCTGGACCTAAGACCATTGATAATAAAAAGCCTAGGAAAACTATAATTTTTAGTGCATCTGTAAATTATTTTTTTTAATAAATATGCAGGATACATACTTTATTCTATAAGTTATGTATATATGTAACAACAATGCCTTTTTCATATATGCACATTTGTTAAATTGTCTAATTTTCAAAATGAAACAAGTTTTTATGGAAACAAAAAACTATTTAAACAGGCATATCTTTTCCAATACATTCAAGTTGATTTCCTTGTTTCCAGGTATAGCCATCGACTCTGATGTTTTTGTCAGGATTAATTTACCAGGGTCCAGTTTGTTTTCGTTTAAAGGGTCCCAAATCAAAACCTTTTTGACAAATATATATAATGAAAACAATTAGCGAGATTAAGCTTCAATTGTCTTTAAGTAAGCTGTAAGTAAGCTTTGTATACAAATAGCAATCAAAATAAAGAATTATTATACTGAATAAAATGTTTACGCAATAATTTACCTGTAAACTCCGTAGAGTATACATAATATATATTAAAAATGCGAAAAAATACAAAAAAGTATTTGAAAACGTTCAAACCTTGCTAAATGAGATATACTTTAATTTCCATGCAACCAGTACAGTAATTATTGAAAATAAATGAATACTAGTAGTAAGATAAAATATTAAAAGATAATATTTGTAGATTTTTTACTTGTGCGCTGGACGAAAAAAGGTTCTGAATATCAACTTTCATTTTTTTAGTCGTAACTTTTTTTCTGATAAAATCTTTATATTCCTGCACACTTGAGTTTCTAGGGATCTTGCATGATATTTTCTAACGTGACAGGTCTTATACAAATTAAAATCTTCTTTGTATAAGTATAACCTTTCCGACTTTATTTTAAATTGTTGGTAATTTGAAGAAAGGTTCCTTTTTAAAAATTCGTTTTAACGTATTAGGTAGGAAATTTGAAATTTGTTATTGCTTTAATCTCAGTATTTGCGTGTCTGGTATTGTTATAGGGTCGAACATTTGAAATAAAGCCTTTAATTTTATACTCTTTTGGTTATTTAATTTGAGTTGTTTCATGTCGTTTTGTTAATAAAATATCAAAAGCAAATCTCAAATGAGCGTTTGTGAGAACTTTTTTCAATAAACAATAAAAAAAAATAATAAATAAATAAATAAATAAATAAAAAAAAAAAAAAAAAAAAAAAAAAAACAAAACGATGAAATTTTCTAAACTGACAACCGTGCAAGAATTGTATTCACTAATCATATTCCACAAATCGACCACTATGTTTGCAAAAGGTATTTGTGACCAAAAATTGTCTTGACATTCTGCAAGACTGCAAAGTAAAAAAACCTTACATATATTAAACACTTCATAACAAATACAAGCTATATATTCTAGCTAAAATTCCTTAACGTCATTTGTAAGGTACACATTCTTTGTCTGTATAACTTTATTTATTTGGAAATGTTGCCAAAATAAATATTTAATGTAAGCAAAATAAAATATTAATTTCATACAGGCATAGGGTATCTACGTTGTTTAGTATTTAAAGTATGAAAATATTTTCCCTTATTGGTACAGAAATGGCATTGATGTAGTGAGCTGCGCCTGATTTGCTCAGAATCAATCTGTAGGTTTCAACTGAAAGAAAAAAATATTTAAATTGCAGCTAAATGTGTGTCTATATTTGCAAAATGTTGGTCACCATATGACATTTTAACACCAATATTATTAAAATAAATTTGTTTAAAATTGTTTAAAGTTACTTTACTAATATTATTCTCCTTTTAAATTCTAAGTTTTGATTTCAATAATTAGTTGCTTCAATATACGTCGACCTTTTTGTATTGTATTGCAATGTTAATTTCATCAAATGACAATCAGATGTGTTTGGTATCACTAGCTTTTGCTCATTTCCAATTTACTATTTTTCTTAGATTTAATACTATTGCCAGCGCTAGCGTATTTTGATCGACAATTAAGTTCATCCTGTTACTGTTGCTTGTTTTATTTACTTGTTTATTTTCTTAAGTACGTTTATTGCTTCTTTGATTGAAAATTAAATTTTTCAGTTGATGATCAAAACAAAACTATCCTTTCTGTCTGAATTTGTTTGCTTTATTCTTTTATTACCTCTTTCAAATCGGTTGTTGGTTAAATATTGTAGTGTTGTTTAAGAACGCATTGGCAATTCGCAGCCGTTTCCAACAGGGCAAAATTATAAGTGATTGAATTAAGATCAAGCCCGCGTTTGCGAGTAACGAGCAAGTGTGAATATGATCTGCCATGCACAAGTGGTTTTGTTAAGGGCTAGCATATTGAGTCATTAAACCACAAAGATACAACTTATTCAGTCAAATGATCTTTTGATAAAACAAACGATACTCTGTTTTCCGATTACTGTAAGCGTCATCTAACGCATCATTATCTCAAATTTTAAAGTTTCCAAAGACCATACTTCTCGCCCTAAAAGCGAACGCTCTACAACTGTTCACCAAAGCAATTTTGTATGATTAAATTGTGCATATCAAAAACTGTATTTTTAATTGATTAATCTTTTGTCAAAAAAGGCATATATGACAATAAAACTTATAAAAAATATATGTTTTTCAACCTGGCAAAATACAATTATTTCTATTTTTCCTGTATTTTTTCGTTAACATTGCTTCTTTATAAAATGCATCATCATACTCTGGAAGATTGTTTATAAGCACCTCCAAAAAAAATATTACTAAAGTTGTTTTTACGTAAACTCTGCTGCAAAGTCAAAGTTTATACCAAGTTGCTTGTTTTTATATCAGCACTATAGCTAAATTTTAGATAGAAGGTTTATTTCAACAGTTTTATGTCTACATGATTTTAAATGACTGTACATTTCATGGTGCTTTTTTTTCTTTGTTAGTGTTTTCTTTGGCATCCCGTCTTGTATGTATGTTTACACTAATGTGGCCAGAAAAGATCACAGACACAGTTATTCTAACGATAATATTAGAAAACTGAGTTACTTGCTTCCCGTGGAAAGCACTTACTTTTACTGAATATTTCCTTGTGGTCAATATAGCTAGTTGACTTTTAAACTGTCGTATGAATATTCAACAATTGTTTTATAACTTACTTTAAAAATTTCTGTCATTGACATTTACATAATTTTTCAATTCGAGTGAACGTGAAAGATACATCGTAAAAACTACAGTTTTACCGGATCTGGTTTTGAATATTTCTAAAACTGATCATTTAAAAGAGTAAAATTACTAGTTGATACATTGAGTAATAAAATACACACGGTGAACAATTAATTTCTATATTGATATTTAAAGAATTATTTGACATCGCATAATAACTCGACCTCATACTCCCGTTCTATGATGTTGCCCTCTTCTTTCATGTTTTTACGGAAATCATGCATTGGGATATTTGTATCTTAAAAAAGTAGATATTCTAAAAACAATTTGTGCAAAAAGACGTAGCATTCCTACAACGAATCGAGACTTATATAATACGTAAAATTATATAATTCAAAAGTGTCATGCCAAATAACCTGCTGAAAATGACATATTTTTTAATTTGAATTTGGTTGTAATCTTTAATATTTTGCTGGTTTCGTGTGAAATCATGCAAATTGCATACGGCTTAAAAGACAAGTATTCGATTCACGAAAGTTGGTTACCGTACAACGTTGTATTGCTTTTGAAAAGTCGCAAATATCAGAAGTTTCATTTTACTACATGAACAAGTATGAGGATTATTCGATATGTAATATGTTTTGTACGATCTCTTAAAAGCGTTTGACTCCAATAGTAAAATGAACATTACATCCCTCCAAAATATTCTTCGCGGTTTGAAATAAATACATAATTTCATTTTCTGAATCCATTTCTGAAACGCCTAAGGTACGCTGATTTAAGTAGGCATCTGTAGAACTGACTGATGGCTGAGCCAAGTGCTTGTCAGAACTTATACCGAAGTTTTGGAAATAGAAAAAAGTCAAATGAGGTTAGATATAGGGAGTACGGCGGATGTGGCAAGACAGTTATCTTCTGCGACCTTAAACATTGGTTCAAAAGCGCAGATGTATGTTATGGAGTATTTTCATGAAATAGATTAACATACTTTAATGCTGAAACAGGGTATCATATAAGATAATATTGCTTAAGCTTTTTAGTATATCATCTTGGTAATACCGACATGTAACACTTTTGCCCTTCGGCAACTGAATTTGCACGACTAAACCATCAATGAGAAGAATATGCAAAAAAAGAACCTTGCTTTTGGCAACTACAGGTTTTTACATGTTTAGTTAACTATATTTTGTTTCTAATTTTTTCTTACTGGTTCGAAATAATAAATCCATGTTTCGTCACCAAAAACAATGTTTGTGGCCTAACTTCCTTGATGGAAGTTCACGTGTATAACATATTTTGCCAGTTTGCAAAGTTTTTACTTTGTTTTTGGGATTGTGATGTGGACACGGACTGGTATGTTTGTTTTATTTACAAATTGACTGAATTTGGGAAACATTTTTAGCAATTGCTTATTGATTTGTACTCGTTCCCGTTTTGGTCATTTGTCAGTATATGCGGGATCCATTTGGTAGGAATCTTTTATATTTCCAAAATTCGCTTCAAAATGAAATGTACCCGCGAAGGCAATATGTCAACAGCTTTGACAATATTACGAATTGTATATCTGTCATTTCTGTTAATTATAGACTTTCAGGTTGATATTTTTACAGGTCAGCCAGATTTTGCTGCATCTTGGACAGACTCTGTGTTAGTCAGAAAATTCTTTCTCCACCGAAAAATACCTAATCAAACCATAACCTTCCCCTTAGTCAGACAAAATCTGTATAACCAAATAAAAATGACCGATTTTTGTTTGAACTTTTATAAGCTCTTATTTGGTAATATTCTCAACCCGTTTCCCATCCATTTCTACAACAGCGGTCAACGACTGGCTGTATTGAAAGTACTATAATTTTAAATTTATGTCTACCTGAAAACACGTATTGATACTTTTGGAAAGGTATAGAAAATTGCTATTCAATCGTATAATCAAAAGCTAAATCGTGAAAAAAGCGTTATCAAGCTGTTATACAAAACACATTACGAATCGAACAGACCTTGCACGCCATCATTTATACATTATGAGTTTGTTCGTTATTTTGTTTAAGAATTATTTATAAGCTTTGAAATATGCGCAAATACATTGGTTAGAAACAACTTGATTTGTTTTGGAGATCTTCGAGTGAACTAAAAATCGACATTGGAAATTACTACTGTGTCCTGCAATGTTAAGAGGTCAAAGACAGCGTGTTTGCCTTTAATTTTAAGTTACATTTTTAGTTATATAATCCTTTATCATATTTCCGTATTATGGATTGATTTGGTTGTTGCGAAAAACATATTTCAGCACAGTGAATTGTATCTATTATTCTAAAGGAAATAAAAGAGAGAAAACGTTTGCAGTGGAATATGTTGGAGAACGCATTTTATTCATATAGAAATAACAGTACATTTATAGATTGTTTTGTTAAATGTCATCTAAAAAGCCTTTTACCTCTGTAGCAACCGTATCTATACGATTATTTCCTATATCTGTAACAAGCTTGCATATGTCAACTTAAATATTGCATCAAAAGCAATAAGAACTCGCGTTCTATCGATGCCATCACTAAAAAAAACAAAAATCGAGATTTTTTACTGATGATTTTTAATAGTTAAAATGATTTGTATCAATCTTTAATCCTTTAGTATAGACTGAAGAATGATATTTGATTTATTAATAAAAGCTTTGGCTTTGTCAATTAAAATTTTGATGTTACTCCATGAATCTCAACTTTGTATTTCAAACAAAATGGCACGTACAGATTTTGGACATTTCTCTACCAACCTCGGTCATAGTATTTAATACAAAAAAACTTCAGCTGAACTGTTTGTAACATACACAAGTCTCTCTGCATTAAATGTACTTATCAAAATATTTGAGATATATCAAAGAGGCTTGAATCAACATCACTTAAACTTAGTAAAAAGGTCGAAAAATTGCTAATGTTTTACTTTTGCTGTTGCTGCGAATATTTTTAATTTTTTCAGAGCAAATCTACCTTAAAATGAGTGAAAAGAAAATGCAGTTAAGGCTTTTTTAATACATTTAATTTGAAGTAATGATAAGAAACATTTCAGTATTGTATTAGGGTAATTTTTACATCTTTTAGTTTTAACAATAATATAACTTTAGACCCGTATTGCTTGTTTATTCTACTTATTAAAATTAAAAGCACCGCATTTCCCTGAAACTTTTGACGAGAAACTTGGATGTTGTGCAAAAGTAAGCTTTGATCAATGTTTATATCAATATTATGATTAAAATAAAAGTTTTGATTAAAAAAATTTGCTTAATTTTTTTAAAAAAGACTGAAAACTTGGTATCATGAAGATTTAAAAATCATAGCATAGTACATAATATACCTGCAATGTTTTATCGTTGGTCCAGAATTGTTAGTAGAAATGATTTCAGCATTTTTCTGATGTACTAAATACAGATGATAAGGATATGAAACCGCAACTCTATTCTGATTTAAAACATATCCTTAAAAAATTTAGAAGTGACTCATATGCATTGAAAATGAAAACAAAATGACCAACGTCAATCTTTAGGGATCAAATTAGAACGGTACAAAATACTGCCAACTCATTATTCATAAACAGTTTCTGTCTTGTAATCAGTTGTTATAAGGTGATGTTCAAAAACTATATTATTTATCCTTTATTTAATGGGACTGATACACCATGGTTGTATGGTTAGAATAATTACAACACTCTGTGTGTGTGTATGCGTGTATATGCTTGTTGGTTTTTTATTATTAAAATATAGTTTTTAATCCTGCAGAAAAAAATCACGTTTTATTCGTCGAATCTTTAGAACATTATGTTCCATGTTAAAGTCGCGACACGACAATTACCAAATTCTCTCTCTCTTTCTCTATTTCTCTCTCTCTCTCTCTCTATCTGTCTTTCGTAAATTTACTATAACTTAAGGCTATTGCAAAGAAAAACAGAAATACTTTTGTAACTGCAAGTTTCACATTGCACTACAAAATAATTTATTTGACAACAAACAAATAACCCTCCTTCAAGGTACAGTTCAAACAGTGTAAAGTGCATAGGAAGAATATTCTGTCTAAATTCAAAGTGCCAAAAGTTAATATTTTAATAATAATAATAATAATAAACTAAAAACTATTTTCAGTGTGTTTATATATAATGTTAAAATTCTTTATTTCAATCTGTATATATACTTCGGGCAAATCGAATTATTGTAGTGATTAAGATATCAAACTGGTATATTGATACAATAGATATTGCTTATATGGAAATAGTGAATTCAGAGATAAAGTACATCAAAAACATACCAGTCCATGTCTAGATCACAAACACCTCTAAAAGTAAAAACTTTGAAAACTGGCCAATTCAGCTCTACACGTGAACTTCCATCAAGAGAATGAGGCCGGGTTCTCCAGAAGTGTAAACACTTCTTGTGTAGCAACACTCGTTACGTGCAAAATAAGTTTTGAAAAGGAAAGTAAGATGAAACTATGGGAAATAAAAAATATCAAGTAGTCACGCAATCTGTATTGTGTTTGGCAAAATAACCAGAATCCATGTTAAACACTAGTTGTTTATATCTTGGTTTACCGTTTTTGTAAAAAAAATGATATATTAAGTAAATGATTTGTTTTAGACGTTTCTTCAATTTAGAATGAGGGATAGTGGTGTAAAGTGTAGAAAAACTAAATGTTTTTATACTCTTTACCAAAGATAAAGTATTAGAAACATGCTGTAAAAAAAGTTCTTAAAAATTTTTAAAATTAGCTTTGGTTGATGCCATATACAAAATAAAAAATCTTTTTCTGACTTATTCTTATCTTTAACGACTTTAAAAATATGTGTCAGAAATGATAATGATTTAGTAATACATCTAGAGGAACCTGCAATATCTTTTATAGATTTTTATAAAGTTTTAGAATTCAGTACAAGTGAAAAAGTTTAAGTTCTTCCTGTTTTAAATTAAGTAAACAATTTAACAAAAATATAAATAGTTTGTGAAAATAGTACTGAAGAAATTGTTTTGATCTATTTTTATGATAGAATAACACGCCATTAATAGTATTTAATTTTCAGCCTATCTAAGAATTCTAGTGAATTTGCTGAGTTTTTACATGCTTTTAATAAAACGTAGAATTGAACCATCCTTCAAAAAAAAAAAAAATAAAAAAATAAAAGTCGATAGATTTTGATGTGGTTTTATTGTTTTATGCAAAAATAAATCTTATTTCGTCGATCACTTTTTCTAACTAATATCAGTTTTGTATTTTATAGGTATCTCCAATTGAATACTGTTGATTAAAACATATCTCCATTGTGATTTCCATTTATATAAATTCAACGATGTTTTACTTATAGACGAATATGGCCTATAATTTATAAAATTAGTTTGTAGATTTTGTTTTCAGGAACAAAAGACTGATAGTTGTCATTGATGAGGAACGAATTTCCGAAATGTGCACATCTGGCACAGCAAAATTTAGACAGTCATTTTTATCATGTTTTTGATAAACAGTAACAACGATTCTAACTGATACATATTATTTAAATGTGAATTTTGGGTTCTGATATGCTAGAAATACATTTGTAATTTTTTTATATTAAAGATTTGATACTAGTAATATACTATGTGGGTTTACACTTACAAACATGTTAATACAAAATCGCATACTTCTAGCCTATAAACAAACAACTTTCGTGCGATGTTTAGTGCTTAAACGGTTCTTCTTTTTCTCACAAACGTAGTTAATTTATGAAGACTTTATATTAACGTTTTGGAATTAAAGACTTATTGATGCCTGATTATCGTTTAGTTTTTACCTAGACTTAGAGTAAGTAGGTATCATGCAAGCAAGCAAGTAGGTAAGTAAGTAAGAAATTAAGTAAGTAAGTAAGTAAGTAAGTAAGTAAGTAAGTAAGTAAGTAAGTTAGTTAGTAAGTAAAAGAAATAAGTAGGTAAGTAAGTTATTTGTTTATAGTAGTGACAGTTACATATACAAATACAAATATATAACTATCACAAAGTAATTAAATTTCAAATATCAAAATGCACCCGGCCCAAAACACCTGTCAGTCCCTTAAACTACATAACTATTATATTTATTTACAAGAAAGTTTAGATTGACGGATTTGTAAGACTGAAGTATATATGTGGTAGTTTGTCTTGGATAAGAAATGACTCGTTTTGAAATAGTGCACTGGTCCATAAGCATTAGTCTTAAACCCACGTATGCCGACGAACTTAGTAAAAAAAATGGCGTTTGTCTTTAATACATCCTATATTACAAAATGTACCATTCTATCACTTATCTTTTTATTTATTATCCTTTGGTTTCTATCCGTAATGGTAGTATCCACATTGAGCTAGAGCAGATCCCTCATCGTTTTTGATGAATTCATTTCAATGCATCTTTCAGTTTGAAATTAGTTTTAAAGTTTGATATAAGTTTTTAATTTAGGTTTGTGTTGTATGTTAGCGTTCCATTAGTGTTTATATCTTTGACAGGTTTTTCCGAAACAACTGCAACATTACACATTACTTTTGATAGAAACAAACCAGCTTCATTTACAAATTCAAATATATTTGTAATGTATGCAAACCACGGTTTGGTAGCCCAATGCTGGAGACCCTGCGAGAACACTTTTTTAGGTAAGTCTGTCGTCATCCATCAGTATAAGTTGATTCTATGAACATTTTGAGCCATCTACTATGTTAAGATATTATCCAAAATTTTCAAAATTCACCGCTTTTGCCTTTAGGTTTAACATGTGAGCTTTAATTTGTATCGAAATATACAACCAATGACCTCATATGACATGTAAATGCACTCCAAAATTGTATGTTCATTTTGACCATTATTACATAACGTAAATATTCAATACAATTAAAGAATGAATTATGTTTTATCGTATGTCATCGCTGTTGAATAATACTGGCCTTTTGCAAATTGAATGAACATCGAAGCCTTTCTTGATTGATTTGCGATAGGCCAGTATTATTCAACAGCGATGACATACGATAAAACGTATTTCATATTTTTGAAACAATAAATAAATAAATAAATAAATAAATAAATAAATAAATAAATAAATAAATAAATCAACCATCTTCCTCAGTTTCTTATATTGTTTTGCTATATTCACTCGTTCAATTCAATTGATGGAACAGCCAAAATTCGGCCAATCATATTCGCATTGTTCGTTTTAAATTTTATTTATGTCATATGGTTCTTACAGATTTTAATAGTATTTTTTATTAACCTCTAGCTTACAGAACGTTTTATTGACTTTTTATCCGGATCTTTATAGTGTGTTTTATTCTACCATCTATCCGCCATTTTACAATTGCTACAAGTTATAAGTTTAATGGTGGTGCTCCAAATATCTTACAAAAATCTCACAGAAACTTCGTTTAGATGCCCAGACATGAACAATATTTGTCTTGTTGCAAAATCGGCATTGCTGATAAACGAATTACTCGCAATTTAGTCAATTTATTAAAATTTTATGTTTTTGTTTTAATTGTAAACAATGATACCGCATTTTTAAGATTATATTTCAATTATTTTGAGTCATTTAAACTCGACACTCACTGAGCCGGGTTTGTAAACAAAACCACGTGGTCAATTTATGAATGGTTATACTGTTAGCTCTCATCATTATTAAGCCACACGTATTAATTCACATTATTCAGGACTACTTGCACGAATCTTATTTATCGATAATAAATAATACTCGATGAAATGTATTCATGAAAGGTGTAATACTCGCGATTGTAAATATTATAAATATGTTTTCCATGTAAACGCTCATTGATTATCAATGTTCGTGTTATTAAGAAAAAAAGCTTAAGTAACAGCCGTGGTAACGTTAGCAATGAAACTTGGTGCAATAATTGTGTATAGCACATTTATTTTTGATTTGTTAATTTTGGAAATTATTTTAATTTCCAAATTTTTGATAAAATGTTCTATTTCTTATTAGATATCTTTAAATATATGTGTTAATTCTGTTTTATTAAATAACCTTAATGAACACAATTGCCCAATTTTGCGACGTTGCTTCGAAAATAAGACAGTGTGCAATGAGTGAATACGTTTTATTTAGATACAACCTTTCCTTTTCTTAATATTTATTAATTGATTACCATTAGATTTAAAGTCTACAACAGCTTAATCTGTGTCCTCTCATCCTTAATATAATAAAGATAATACAAAGCAATTTTTGGTTTCAGTTGCTGCGTCTCTATGCCCCTTTATTACTCCTCAAGGTAAGACTCGTTCTACGATCTCGTGAGTCTGTATATTTGTTGATTTGGTTAATGTGCTTTATGAAGTGTGTTTGGACATGACCTTGGACTTGAGCTTACTAGCCTCGATAATTCACGTTCGACTTCACTTTGAACCTCAGGCACTGAAAACTTCCGAGCACTTCTAGGATATAATAGCAGGTAATCCAAGTAATTGATAATAACAACATTGCATACATAATTGCATGCTTTAATTAAATACTCCTGTACCCTTGATCTTGATTTAAATCTGCGAAGAAGAGCCTGTAAAGAGAAGGAGGGGGGGGGGGGGTCAGTGGCTTAAAACTCGCGCTTCCGAAACAAGGACTTTCATCGTCTAGGTTTGAATCTCAGACTGGTAAATACTTGTATGAGAAAGCCAATTTGTTAGACAAACGTCATTGCTTTTTACGGCTCCTCCAGTTTCCTCTATCATTGACCACCTCAATATAAATTAAAGGATTATGATCTTTATTTTCTGAATAGAAACGACCGGTCGAAGAAAATTTAGAAGATAATCAGAGGCATCAGAGAAATCATTTCTTCTACACATATCTATGCATATATAAAAAATTACGTACATATAGTCTTATATACTATCTGAAATACTTACTACAGTGTTAAAAGTAGTAAGCCTTAAAACTATATTACCGTATGTTGTTCAGTGTATCCTTAATATATTTGACCCAGTTGGAGTTTTCTAGTCATTACTCATAACAGATAACAAGGAAGTTCTTGCAAAAATTGAGCAGTAATTGCTTCATTTGAGGCAGTATTAGAATAAAGATCTATCCGAATTATTTTTTAAAATTACCTTTTGTATGTGAACTGGTTTCATTAAACGTATGTTGACTTGTATAAATAATAGAGGTTGTTTTTTGCTCACGTGCGATAATATGTTTAAATACAGTGACTTCATATTTATAAATATTTTTGTGATGACAGTCGTAAAACTTGTTAAAGGCCTTGATGAGGTCTGACTTGCAATATCCTTGAGTAAACAATTAAATTGTTTGCAGCTTTACAGAAATTCCCTTAAGTTGGAAAAGCTATACAATACCTTTTTAACTGCGAGGCATACATACAATACACAAGTGACGCAGGAATCAAACCAATACAATAAATAAGACAAGCACGATCTACCTACATAGATTCAAAATAGTAAAACCTATGTCTTAGGGGTTTGTATACCAGTTGATATATAAATAAGAACTAAAACTAAAACATGTTATTAGAGTTTATAAATAAAGTAGTAGCGTTTTCTTAACTTTTTTAAACTTCTGATTAAAAGTGAAGAATAAAAACTTCGGACTGTAAAGTCCCATAACTCGAAAAAAAAATTGCAAGTCATTTTGTTTTTAAATGCCATCTCTTATTAGTGTTGATACTATTTAAAAAGTAAACAAAATTTCTGTCTATAAGATTAAACCCGTATGATTTTTTTTCCATTTAGAATTGATGAAGGCCATAAGAAAAAAATAAAACAATTTGCGCATTTCCGATCATTTTGTCACTATTGTTGCTTCACAACAAGTTTTAAAAAATGTTGTTAATAGGTGCAGGGAATTAATCCATACAAGAAGTCGTGCGAGCGGGCTAACGGACTGTACTTTGAATTTAGAATTTGCAAGAAAAGAAAAGATACAAAAATTCTGGTGAAAAGTGTTAAATTAATTAATGTAAATATTATATACCAAAACACATAATTGCCTGAAATTCAACACCCCTTCTAGCATAAAAACGTTATTTTTGTGATATCTAGATAAAAACAATATTTGTTAGTATATTTTCTAATAAGCAAAGTTCAAACATAATTATTTAGGTAGTTCACAAAAAATGCCTGATTAACAATTTTGATAGTATATTTCGCCACAAGTAAGGTTAATTAAACATAAATATTTAGCTTTTAGCTAGTTCACAAAAATTAAGTCTGATAAATACCTTTTGTCATTTGTACTTTGAACGATGTATATATATTAATTTAATGTCGTTTTAAGATAAACAACAATAAAAGAATGGACATGACATAACATTAATCAATCACAAATATAATTAAATCCTAATAAACACGAACACTAAAGCAAATGTGTTTAACACTAACAATTGTATATAAGCATCCATATTTAAAATTTGTAATTAATCATTATTACAGATTACTTGTTCTCTTGGATATGTTTAAAAACGAAAATAGAAAGGTTTTATAAGTATCAATTTCCGAATATAAATGTGATATAACAATACGCTCTGAAATGAAGATATTCATATAATGATGCATGTTAGAAGTAAATGTAATTGTTTTAAAGTTTGCACTATTAGCTGTGTAAGAACAAATTTTTTTCAAAATTGTATTATTTTCAAATATTGAGTTTTTGTGTACAATACTAATAAAATATAACAACTTAACATAAGAGAAATTGTTTGATGCTTGAAAAAAAAAAAAATTGAAGTCATCGCGTTAATGTAATTGAAAGTTTTTTTATCCGTTGATGTTAATAATGTGCTCTTCATTGTAAATCTTAGTTATGTAGGGTGTGTATCTTAGTTTACAGAGTTAATTACCCACCCTTCCCGCTCTGATAAATATATTAGATATTAGATTACTTATTTGCTGTTGCTTTTCTGTTTTTGAGTACACGTACAGTTGTTAATTTTAATGGGTCTATAAAATGTCAAAATGGAATACAAGAGAAAAAGTGTTAAAAGTTCATTGTAATGATTTAAATTAACATATTTTGCGTTAACAAATTATTTTTAACATGTAAGTAAAACATAAATTATGGTTAACAACCAAAACAGCGAAATCATTTGTTTATAGTTTTTTGGCAATTTTCTATATATTTCCATTACAGACTCATACAAAGCTTCTTGATTTTCGATGTGGCCGAATTGTCGAACTTTGTCTGAATATTTTCCCTTTATCTTCAATATTTTGTGGTTTACTTAATGAAATGAAAATGTGTTAGACGTACGAGCAAAACCCCTTTTATTAATTTTTATATTTGATTTCTAGCACTTCATTAATTAAGATTTTAAACTAAAAATAACACTTTTAAAACAATTTCAGCAAATTGAAATTCAAATTTGCTAAGAATGTGTTTTTCTCCCTAGATGAAAGTTTAAAATTTTTGGAAATGTTCCTTATTTTTTTTAAATTTCGAAATTAGTACTGAATAAAAACAGCTAGGAAAAACCAAATACAAAAGTCGTTGGTTATGTTGTGTTACAGACAGTATTATTTAATATCAGTTTAGTTTATAATAAAATCAAATTTAATTAATGTGAGAAACGGTGGCATTAGAAAGTCTTAATATTAACGTATGAAGTATGTTTAAAATTGTGATTGTTACAAGCAAAACATATCTAGTACTAAAGCAAAACAAAAGTTCAATGACATATACAAACGGTACTGTTTATACTAAATCCATCTTAACAAAAATTATCATATATACTTTTTCATTTATACACAATAAATTCTACGTTGCCTTTTTCGTTATAACTGGAATTTAAAACAGTTTCTTGTAGTAGTATTTGAACAAGATAATCCTCCATGTGTCCAGTTAATTCATATAAATATTCGCATTTTCAATATACTCCCGTACAACATTGTATAAAAACTGGTACTGTTCCTTAAAATAAAACAAGATAATGATTTTTGACTTAAAATTATTTTGTTAAGTCGTTATATAAAATGCATATTATATATACATAAAAAGCCAATGATCTGCTGAATGAAGATTAATTTTTTACCCTTTAAAACATAAATACTGTTAATGATAATTAACAGTCTAATACATAATAGTAAATGTAGAGTGATGATATAATATTGCAACTTTATTATATCTTTCCAAGAACGAAAAAAGCAAATAATGTAATTGTTGTATGTCTTAGAGTGCGCAGGTCAGAAAACACTCGCATCATTCTAATTGCTGTACACTAAAAAATAGCTAAGTGTTGTATTATACACACTGTCTCTAATAATTACGAATTATACAGAGAATTTCTTACTGGGAAAATTAAGTGTACAAAACCATCAGTCCATTAATATGACCAAAATTAAATTGTTTCAACAAAAATTTAAACAGTAAACAGTAACCTTCATGTGAGTGGAAGCAAATTCTTATTTTAACTGCATTAATTCTATTTAATTCATTTTTTATTTTTTTTTTTTGGGGGGGGGCTAATATGTAAGCCTTCAAGGCAAAAACAATTTACTGTTGATATCCTTAATTGAACAATCTATATTAAGATATTTCAATTGTTGTTACTTGATTTTTTGAATTTTTAACTTACAATTGATGAGAAGAATTCTGGCCTTCTAACTTGTAACTGTTTCACTGTTTGGTATATATCTACGTTGTCCTCGTATCTAAGTTTTTGTATGGTATTAAATAGAGCACAGAACAAGCCACAACATTTGGCTCCATCCCTGTAATATTATTGTTAAATATATCACAATTGGAATAATAAATAAAAGTGTCTTAGTCATCCTTTTGCAGATTTTAATACTGCAATTGCATTTTTTAATTTTTTTAAATAAACTATCTTTTGCAACTGTTAACTTATTTTCATTGGATGAACACAATGAATGTTTAAACTTAAAACTATATTTTTAAGCAGATAAATATCATACCTACCACTTATTAATATTATTACACAAATACATGTGTATAGAACAGATCTAAATTTAAAACGTTTTAACCATTATTAAAGTCAAATAAATATGACTTCTTCTTCGTTTGTTAACCTGTATTGTCGATTTCTGATAATCATTTTTTAAATCAAATTCAAATATCAGGACTCATCAGAAGTTGGCTTCCAATAGTTAAGCGTTAGTGATGAATCTATTTTTAATATTATCTATGAAAATGGTTATGAATAAAAGCGATTGTTGAGGACAAATATCACAATAGCCAAATGACTGAGTTTAAAATGCCCGTCAACAGTCAATATAGTTGTATAATCAGACGTCGTCTTTTCATATCCTTATTGTTTCTTCTTTCATAAGCGTGTACTTTTTTCTGTCTTTGCTTGTATAAGATATCGTCAAGTACATAACTTTCAACTAGATATTGTTTTCATTTAATTTGATACACCAGTGTTATTATATAATGTAACGTACATGCATACAACTGTGATCGGACCATCCGAAGCTGTATCCTTCCAGTGCTCTACCATCTCTATAAGTTTGAGTAATACCTGTCCAGAAGACGGAGTGGGAAGACCCTGTCTCCAGCTTTGTACTTCAAATACTTTGATTATTCTTTCATTGTCCTAAGGTTGATAAGTTATGAAATAATAACTTCAATCTTACACTCTAACACTAGTCACTGTATTAAAATTTATTGAAATTATTGCAGAAAAATAACTCGCTTTTTGTATCAAATTGACATAATGTTGAGGATATTAAGTCAATTTGCCACATAATAAAGTTACTGTTAAACCTGTAGAAAAAACACTTAAACTTATTTCTTAATTAAAACAATTGTTTATCTTCTAATTAAAGTTTTACGGTATTCATGAAAAGTCTGTCATTTTAAACCAATTTACCAAATAAAGACATAATTGTTGCTGTAACATTTATAAAACTCAACGTTTGTTGATTTTAAGTTATAAATAATATTCTTTATCTATGGAGAGACTAGAATTATATTTATCAAGCTAGTGTAATGAATAGTTAAATCTAGTTAAAAGATTTGATTGTTACACCTGATATACCTGATTTAATAATACATTTATATACTTTGAGGGTTAGATTTATACATTGAATGTTTGCTTGTTAAATAGATAAGGTATTAAGTGATATTGAAGTAAATATTCTACAGTTAATTTTCTTGCTAATGAGTTAAAGTGTTTACCTCATTCACAAGACATACTTCAGTTTCTTTTGTATCACCAATAACTGTAGTATTTTTTGTTCTACGTATAGAAAACCTTCCTATCCGAATTGCACTTTTATTGGCCGGAATCCGGTTCAGAAGCTTTCAATGAGAAAAAAACGATGAAGAAAATTTATAAATTCATAATAATCACTAAATCAACAAGTAATTTTATATCACATATCTGGTGATTATTTGTACAATATTTTATATAGCATAAATGTAGATCATCTACATTTGTTATTGTATTGACAGTTTGGTGGCATGAGTACACATTCGAACAGGAACACTTATTATAATAACATAAATGTATTATTATAATAACGATTCATATGATTTTGAAAAAATGTCTTTTTTCGAAAAAATGTTATTGTATTTGAAATTTATGCGATTCAATCTAAAGCAACAATAGTATTGAACGTTGCAGTAAAATTCTCGGTTACTTTTATGTTGCAAGATGATTGCAGTTGTGTTTTTTTCTACATGAGTTATGCGACGGTAAATGCTACATACTTGTATATAAATTCTATATACACCTATAAACTAGTAAACAAATGTATATAGTATATTTTCAAAAATAATCATTCCATCTGGATTTACCGGCTCGTCTTCTGAAGTGCAATCCAACGTCACAATTGTGGAAGATTCGTGGTCATAAA
Source organism: Tegillarca granosa (assembly GCA_029721355.1). Taxonomy (NCBI): domain Eukaryota; kingdom Metazoa; phylum Mollusca; class Bivalvia; order Arcoida; family Arcidae; genus Tegillarca; species Tegillarca granosa. The sequence goes on along the minus strand of JARBDR010000824.1, from coordinate 7,331 downwards.
CTAAACACCAAAAATCAACTACTGTATCTAGTAGCGGACACTGTGTGACCAAAAAACCAACATGATCTTTGTAGCTCTGTAACAAATATCAACAGAATTATTATTGAAAGGTATACAATGCATTTAGAAAGTCATTAAAGTTGAAACAAGTACTTGCTTAAAAAGGTTTCTGAAGCAATAGATTAAGCTTTGTGTTTCTGGATCATATAAAAAGAACTTGTTATTTTTCTGTTCGACGAATGCCTATTTTACATTAAAGACTATGAGAATTACGAGATAAGCGCTTAAAAACAAAAGAAACTGAACATACCATTAATTACATTAGAACATACAAGAAAAGTATCATTTTTGTCGATAATTATCAAATGAGTTAAAATAATTTTTGTGATATATTTGTGAAATAAAGTTAGAATTAGTAACATCCAACAGCATGATCACTTGTAAAAATGTCAAAAACAAATTTTTCAATTTTTAAAATATCTAACTTATTATTTACTATTTTGGAAATAGTGTGTTCTATTTATATGCTCTCATCAATCGAACATAGGTATAAATCATTGTTACTTATAAAACGGTTTTACAGGTATGTTGTTGACGTCCTATCCTTAATAATCCCAAATTTAAATAATATTGGACGTCATGTATCCTAGTGAGCTTAACATAAAATATACCACTGAAAGTTTTGCTTCATATTGACTTTGATCATAATTAAAACATCCACAAAAATAAATTTGCAGCTTTATGACAAATGATATGGCTTTAAATTTTCTATTTTCAACTTTCCATTTCCATGCAGCACTATGCACACTTCTTCTTATGGTATATTTGTTTAACATTAATATTATGATAAAGCTTGTTCACTTAACGGACGGGAACTTTATACATGGTAGCAATCTGTTTAAAAATTAATCGTTGACTCGGGTATATTGTAAACTAAAGCTTATCAAGACCCCCAAAAAGCTTTATTTATCACAATAATGTTAAAAAGTATAATGACGTTGTATCTAAAATAGTTTTAAATACATTTTCAAGTCCAACAATTTTATCTATATTATTCTTAATTTAATTTTTATACTTGGTCGAAGTAGCTAGCTACACAGGAGGTACCTATCCTGAACAACCAGCCTCACATCTCTGATTGACGTTTACGTATTTAACTAGACATTTTTTTAAAGTTTATTTTGCTTTCTGGGATTGTGATTTATAGACATTAACCGGTATGTAAGTGTTTTAATTGTTGTTATATGTTACTCTTACCGGAACAATTACAGCATTGATATAGTTAGATCTTGTAGATTCATACGACATCAGATATGGTCTAAACTCGTCAACTTTGAACAAAATAAGAAATATAAATTAACATTTATCCTGAACGCATGTTTTCAAAATAATCACTTATGCTTAACGTTTTATAAAACAAAGTACATATAGCTAATCTAAACTTATAAGATGCTCATATTTATTACAACTATGGTTAATATTAAACACTTCTCAAAGGATAGAAATACATATTCCGTCAGTAATAAAACATATTACTTGTTTGATATATATAGGCAAGGTTTGTGTCATAAACAAGTCTTATCCCCCTGAAAAGATCATGAATCAATACAAGCTGCTGTAGAGCGAAACGAGATATGTCACGAGAACAAAATGAGACTCTGACAATACTCCAACAATTACGCAAAGATATAAATGGAATATTGTTTTTGTAGAAAAGTTTAAAACCTCTAACTTGGTTTGATTGAACATCACTGTAGACTTTTGACGTGTTGGTGACAGTTAAGTCTTCGGAGATAAGGATTTAAAGATTATTACCTTCATGAATATGTTGAGGCATTTGTGTTGCCATTTATTCAATAAAATTATTTACTTGAAAGCAAAGGCATCTACAAAAAGTGATACTGAATCTCTTTTCACATTGAAATTTATACTTGAATAAATTGAGTTACCGACATTGCAACGAATACTGAAACGATTTAAAGGAATTTTTTTTAAAACATTTTTTTGTAAAACCACGATCTTTATTTACGTTAGATTCCAATCATATGAGGAATCGCCGAGCATCAAATGCAACCATTTAACAAACTCACAATTGTGAAACATACATTTGGCTTATATGCCTGATACAGATATGTTAATCAGGCAGTTTCACAAGTTCAAGAAACAAAATATTAATGATCTATTAAGTTACATTCATTATCATCCTGAAAAGAGGAAAGAACATTTGTACTCCTTATTTCTTCACAACAATAACAGGTAACAAATTAAATACAACAATATAAACGCAAAACCTGGCAATATATTCTGGCTGCGATTCTTCAGTAAGTTATGTTTCTCCATTCCACCTTTGTATGATTTGCTGTCGTATTTTGGAATATTCTGTACCAGATTCTAAAAGAAATATTAAATGTTAAAGGTCATTGTGCAATGCACATTCATTTTTACGTCATAAAGTAAGTGAGGTATTTAAATACTAGACAATATTCAAACTTAAGGAATCATCACAACTAATAAAACGCAAATTAAGCTCCAAAGATGTGAAATATCGCTTAGATCTACTTATTAATGTTTTCCTTGAATATATAACACAAATACCAGTTGAATTTTGATGTGCCAGATGTGCACATTTCGGAAATTCATTCCTCATCAGTGACACTAAGACCGAAATGTTTGATAATAAAAACATAAGTCAAACAGTTGAAAATTAATGAATCTAAAGTTCCAAAATTATATAAATCCAAATCCAGCTAAGGTATGCTTTACATGAGGGAACAAACCTTAGTTTTGAACAAATTTAACAATTTAAGGCAGCTGAAAATTTTGCTAAATGGTACATTTTCTGACAGTACAAAGTACTGCCTATTGAGTTATGGATATCCTCGGGGAGTTTTACTCCACCAGCAGCGGCAACCGCTCAGGAGTAGTAAATATATAACACAAATACCAGTTGAATTTTGATGTGCCAGATGTGCACATTTCGGAAATTCATTCCTCATCAGTGACACTAAGACCGAAAAGTTTGATAATAAAAAACATAAGCCAAACAGTTGGAAATTAATGAATCTAAAGTTCCAAAATTATATAAATCCAAATCCAGCTAAGGTATGCTTTGCATGAGGGAACAAACCTTAGTTTTAAACAAATTTTACAATTTTTTGAGATAACAGTTTACTAGTTGTTCAATTTTAGAGCATTACTGTTTGGCTGTTTTTTCAATTATCTATAATGTGCTTTTTTGACTGATTTTTTTACTGTTATGTCTATATTTTTTCAGTTACAATACATTCGTTTCATTTTAAAAGTGTTTGCAAAAATTTTAATTTTAATGAAAATGGACTCCAACGTTCCCCAAAAGTATCCTTATTTGAGTAGTCATCGCTTTGTGCCAACAGAAAATGTACCATATACCAAGATTCTTAGTCGTCTTAATCTTTGAAACATGTTAAAAACTAAGGTTTGTTTGTTACCTGAAGCAAAGCAATCCTTAGTTGGATTTGAATTCATAAACTTTGAGATTTTGGATTCAATAATTTCAACTCTTTAGTTTTATTTTTTTATGTATAATCTTTTTCGACCCTAGTGTCACTGTTAAGTGATTTATTTCCGAAATGAGCCTTTATCGCACATCAAAATTACACAATTGTTTTTTGTAAGCTATTGAGCTTGGTTTACAAAACCTAATGTCAGAATTGCTATTACGGTGAAATGAACTGATTTTAGAAAATGCATGTAGTAGTTAAAACATACAAAAGGAAAAGGAACACAGATAAATCTAAATATATTTGTGATTGTTATGTGAACATATACAATTTTTTCTACTTATTCTATATCATTTTCATGTACCTTAAATTCTGCTTTCATTCTTTTATGTTGAATTCCAATTGTAATAAATTTGTCCTTTGATAAAGATGTTTCTTTGAATTCAAATGACTCCAAAGAGCCTCATGAAGAAAAATATACTGCTCCTGATTGAATGAAAAATTTTTTAGTTAAGCTCAATATCTAAATATTATAAAGCAAATGTTATGTTTTATATTGAAATGCTTCTCTGAAATTTCTAATTTTGTTGGGACCTTATTTTTATGAGGAAGGTCCGAAACAGTTAAAACTTATGAATAAATTACCTTTTTTGGACAGCTAAGATAAGTGTCTTTAGTAAATGGCTTATGTATCGTTATTAATTAATCTGTTTAGCTTTGAATGAATAAATATATAAAAATACACTTTTATTTCATGGCTTTTTGTTAGTTCAATCTGTGTGACAGTTACTTAGACTGATTGAGATACATTCTGTACAATCAAGTCCTTATAAAAAGAACAAAGATATATTGGAATCATCCAGAAATTAAATATATACACTTAATATTGCTGCTCCTTGATAACATTCAAATAACTATTACCTTTCTATCATTAGCATTCAGTTTTGACCTGTTTTCATTAGAAAGAATCAGGGAATATTTCAAATTTGATCTCGATTTTTATCTGGCTAGGTGTTTTTCATGCACAAACTCAGATGTTTGATTGAAGTATGGTTTAATTCATATGATATAATAATATCAACCCTTGACATGTATCATACTACACACTTAAGCGTGATGTGGAATCAACAGTTCGATACAAACATATGATATCGATTTAACCATGATTTTTCTTTTTTATTCACAAATTATACCGACATTTGGTCCTTTGAAATTTCCATTCCAATTAAAGTAGAAGATATATTCCTTAAACTTCCAAGTGAAGTAGAAAAGTTTTGCTCAAATTAACATGAACAGAACGTCATTAAATATGGTGGTCAATATAAAAATATCCAGGAATAAGCAACGTCGACGCCACTGAACTCAACTGAAATCTAATTATTACGGTACAGATGAAGTTACATCATTACTTTTCGGGCGTTTAAAGTACGGCACAACAATGACAGGAATTTATATCGTACGTTTAACGTACCTTTGTTTGTACCATGCTCATCCTATTCCTTCTCATAACCTTGACATACTCAAAGACGTCAACTGTATCATTTGTTTTTCCGTATTTATACAAAGCATCTAAAGCAATAAAAGTACCAGTTCTACCAACGCCTGCACTGGAACAGAAATACAAATATCAATACCAATGTTTACCATCAAATTTCTATGTTTAACGATAGGAAAATCATTTCATCCTTCTCCGTCTGATAATCGGTGCATTATTTAAAAGCCCGTTCTTATAAAGTTCATACTGGGTATTAATTATAGAGTCCAGGTATAATTTTTTTCTCAGCACGTTTTCCTATTTTTAGATTATTACGGATTTTCCTCTGAAATTTTAAAGTAGACGATTTAAAGCTTCATAACGTTATTTCCTAACAAAATCTGAATGAACAAGTGCTGAATGACATAGAGCTTTGAAATGAAACTGACCACTGATCGTTAATTTAAATTGTTACCTTTGTCTATCAAACAAACTTTCTCATCAGATAATTTAAAAAAACCTACTGTATTATATATTTTATTTTCAAGCATAATTCCGTTACCTGCAATGCACTACTGGTGGTCCAAGCAAATCTGATTTAGTCTTCATATAGTTTCTGTGAAACAGAACCAGTTGTGTTGGAACTGGAGTACCATGATCAGGCCAAGTTGTAAAATGTAGATGATGGATATTTCTAATTTCACCTGTCTGTATGGAAGAAGGACAGAAGACAGCGATGTTACAAATGCAGTGTTATTGAAGTTTTGAAATTGTTGGTCACTGATTACCATGTATCGTTTATTGTTTAAAGCCGCATTTTCATTATTTTATCTATTTGTATTAAATATTTTATCAAATATTTTATCAATCTGACAACATTAATTTTCCGTTTACTAAGTTTGTGATATGTCTTTGATCATATTTTACCTTTTATTTTTATTCATTATGATTTAGAGTAATATTTTCTTATAAATTTACTATGTTTAGATTCAAGACATCAACATTTCTTCTATAATGGGACTGTTTCACAATATTTTTTGTTTTATTCTTTTGTTATAATCGCGAGTGCATGTCATGAAAATTGGAGTTGGATAACAATTTTTCATTGCAATATTTCAAATATTTTACATATTTGCTTTGCGTTATACATATACTTTTTGATGTGTAACGTTGAGCTGTCGATTTGTAAAATAGAGACTTTCAAACTCCGAATCCAAAGTAATCTTTAAATCGCCATGTATTTGAACTTTGGAGACATCTGGCCAATATTTGAAGCATTTGTTCTAAAAAAAAGAATTGCTAGACATCTTAATGTAATTTTTATTTTTGTGGTATATATTTGTTAGTTATCTTGAAAATCTTTAAACTTTTTGTATGGGCATGTATATTACAATATTGTGGTTATTAATATTACGATTATTTTTATATTGATTCAAGGTCATAGGGTTAAAGGTCAAGGTAGAAACTGCATAAGAATATTGAAATTGTGATTGTGATTTAACTTGTTTTGAACAGACATTCATGTTTAAATATTGTAGATATAGAAATCATAATTTTCATGTATGGTTTTTGATTATGAATTTAAAGGTAAAGGTCATGGGTACATTAGTGTCAAGGTCATAGGTACATAACGATGGATTTAATTGAACTAATAGTGTTTATTGTCATTGCATTTTCAGCAACATTTTAATTTAGTGTACGAGAGATAACGAACCTTGTTTTAGTTTTTATAAAAAAAGTTAACAAGTATATGACTAAATCAATACTACTTATCACTAAGATGCCAACTTAAAAATACAGCTGATATGTATCTCCATCTCTTATATCGTTGATCGAAGTAAAACATGAAAACCTTGCATTAGTTAAGAGTCACAAAGGTCAATAGATATTAAATAAATTATTTTTATGTTGGAACAACAAACGATAATGAAATTATAAACAATGTTGAAGCTTAATAACTTTAGCGGTGCCAAACCAGTTACAGTTTGTGCAAATACAGTTTTACCAAATAACGTTTCAACATTTTATTTTGATAAAACAGTAATAAAATGCGCACAGAAGTAGTTTTATTAGCTTATTTTATACATATATATAAGAATAAATATACTGTTTTGTATATGTAAGAATATATATATATATATATATATATACTTAAACTTGCAAATGTGTTGGGTCTCGCATATAAGACCTAAATATTGGGACCACACAGAAATACTGTAGTTAGATGAGAATTAAGTTCAAAAACTAACCATCTTATGATGCAACAACACATGTATAGCTATGTATAAAAGTTTTTTCTAGTGCTTATTTGACTACCAGTCATGTCTTTTTAAACCTAATTTTTGGGTCGAACCCAATAAATTTATCGAAATTTATTG